>JAZGTJ010000064.1:244066-279787 GCA_036877575.1 Botia almorhae
TAAAAAACATTTTTCACTGCAAGAACGTTTTGATAACTTTTGAGAAAATGCTGAGAGAATGTTAGCCAACCATCTGAGAACGTTCCCTGTTAACTGGTATATGCTTATGAAATCAATGCAAGAAAGGAAAGAACATTTTAGAGAACATTTTATCTTACGGAAATGCAGTTATTTTAGGTCAAGTCTCTGGAACTAGCTCATCTCCACCATTTCAATCTGTGCACGACAGCAGCACTTTGTCTGTAAATGACTTTACCAAAGTGGACGCGGGCACATGCTGTGGCATTACGAACTTTTTCACTTCCTTCGACAGAACACAGAAAAGTCCCCAGCGCAAGACACGGTCTGCGTGAATCATTCAGTTTGTGAAACAACTCAGAGACTTAAGATAGGCAGTGATTTGTTGGTAATGTGCACCTTTGCATTATGTGTATATGCTGAAGCACGTTTATGCATATGACAAACCTGTAAAACGATGCCCTCAGACTTCCTGTTTAAAGAAACTGCACCCACATCTGTGTGAGGGTGGATGTTGCATCAGGTTTAAAGATGTGAATTCCATTCCTTTGATGTTTCTGTATGTGTGATTACGGGTATAAAAGCTGAAAAGGCTTTTCAGTAATACCACAATGGCGACATCTTAGAAATACAAAACAAGTCATTTAAAATAAAACGTTTCTCATAATGAACCTTGTTGTCTGGTATTCCTGTAGCTCAAATGGTAAAGAATTGTGTTAACAGCGCAAAAGGTTGCGGGTTTGACTCCCAGGGAAAACATACTGATGAAATGTATAGCTGTAAATTGTTAACTGAATGTGCTGTAAATTGCTTTGGATGCCAAAATGCAACATAAGAAGATAATTATAATGCCAATGTTTTCACAAGATGTGGTTCAAATTAAATGAGTCTTTACACATCATTTTCTTCCTTGCCGTTTTTAAACAGGTGAAAAAAACAACCATGAATGTGTCACAGAACTTCACCAGAATGGATGATGACACCCTGGCCATGTTTGACAACAAATGGGCCAGCAATCTTGTGTCTGCTATCTATGTCATAGTAACTCTGGCCAACCTCAGTGGTAACGGGGTATCTCTGTTTCTGCTGCTGATGCGCACCTCTCCGAAAACTCCCTCCATCATCTTTATGATCAACCTCACCCTCACTGACCTGATACTGGGCACCGTGCTTCCCTTCCAGATCATGTACCAGTTGCAGGGCTACAACTGGACTTTGGGTAAAGGGATGTGCAACGTACTGACTGTGGTTTTTTACGCCAACATGTACTGCTCTGTTTTATCCATGACGGCTATCAGCGCTGACCGCTACCTGGGCATCGTGAAACCGATGCGCTTCAGAGAGATGAGAATTAATAACAAATTCGCTATCATTTCCTGTATATTTATGTGGCTGCTGGTCCTTGTGATTCTGAGCCCACTGGAAAGCTCAGATCTGACGTTTTATGTAAGAGAGCGTAATATTGTCACCTGCTTCGATGTGCTGAGGAGAAACATGCTCCCGACAGTCGGCCACTGGGCGGCCTTCCTGTTTGGGATGTTTATTGTTCTCTTCCTCTGCCCGTTCATAATAACAGTGTACTGCTACATTAACATCATCTGCGTGCTGGTCAAAAAGGCAAATAGCTATCAAAAAGGGCGCGCCGTGCGCCTGGCGTGCACCGTTTTGTTTGTGTTTATATTTTGTTTCGCGCCCAATAACGTACTGCTCCTGGCACACACGATTACAAGACTGTACTACGAGAAATCTCTTTATATCTACTACAAGCTCTCCCTCTCGCTCAGTTGCGTTAATAGCTGCGTAGATCCATTTATATATTATTTTGCCTCCAAAGAGTTCCGTCGAAAGCTAAGGCAGATGCTGAACTTGAAAACTCTCAGCGCGACGGAGACGCAGATGATTGAGGGTCACCGAGAGAGCTTGTATTCTGCCCGCACGACAGGCAACGCAAATGAGGAATGTGACAATTGTTAATAGTGTTTTTACGGGCTAGCCGTGATAAGGGGTAAGACGATAACATGGGAAGGTATCACAAGTCAGATCAAAACTCATTACTAAAGGCATCATACCACGTGCCCTAGCCAACGCGGCTCTGACATCATTTTAAACATTTCCAATCATCAGTGTTATTCATACATAAGAATATGATTGCTTCCTCTTTTTTAAGTTGTGTTTAGTAGCACCTCGCATTTGTTCTGTTTTGGTTCCCTGAGGGAAAGCATGCCACTCTCATGGCCTTTCAAAACAGGGCATGTGATGTTTGTATATTTCATGTATATTTTTGTTATATCGGTACTAGAAAACCGAATTCATCTCACAGAGGCTTCAACATATTTGACTTGCGTAGCAATTTTAGCCATTTATTGCCTGTAAATGAATCTGACTGCGAAGGTGAAAAGACCTGTGGCAGCTATTGTGGGCGTATATTTGATCTAAAAATGATTTACACTGAAAAATGTGCTGCTTGAGCTAAGCTGTTTTATATTTATTTACTTCATTTCACTTAATCTGTGGTATTCTGTTTACTTTGCTGCATTATTACACACTGGTGCCATGTTATGTTATATCTCTGTATGTTACTTGTTTGTTCTGAGTGAACTTAAAATGTACACTTTTGTTCTTTCACCTGTACACCGGGACAGTTCTTTTGTGAAATCTTAAATTTGTGAAATAAATTTTATTTGTATCTGCTGTGTGAGTGTGCATAAACCTCTTATTTGTACCCACATTATAAGAAAAAGATGTTACACTGAGACTATTTTTTATTGGCAAAACCAACGGTCCAATCGCTATCACAATCGTCTATTTATAAATGTTACTTTTGTTTTGAGAGCAGAAATGTCATAGCCGGGTCAAAATGTATTTCAGTTCTTTTATAAAAAGGAACTACTTCACGTTGTGTTTTGCACGAGGGGTGTATTGTGCAAAGTTGTGGAAAAAACAGTTATGTAGTGTTTCAGGGATTAAAAAAAGCTTCTTGGACCATAATGTTGTAATTTCATAAGCTAGTCGATGTAAACAGCAACTGAATGCTGTAGAGATAAAATGTCCATGTCACGCACAAAAAGGAAAAAAACTGTGTTGTCAAAGTTGTGTTTGTATTGCTAGGACAGAGAGAGAGAGAGAGAGAGAGAGAGAGAGAGGTGCATATTCTTCCAGCTGCGATCAAAAAATCTATAAGCAACTTACAGTTAGACCTACTTAAAACACTTTCTATTCTAAATCACTAAAATAATTTCTGTTGATGCTGTTTATCAAATCATTTGATAAAACACCATGGTATTATCTAAATAAAAACAATAATCAAATAAATATTACATAAAAATACATTGAAATAGCTTTTTGCTTCTTTGAGGGGAAATCTGATTCAAAATAGTGCATCATTTTAAGTACTTTAAAATTGTGTTTCTTACCTACAAATTATGGATATAGTTTCTTTTACGCCAGAACAAAACAGATCAAAACTGAAGAAGCTTATGTGTATTTTCCTGTCTTTATGATTTGCTGTAATACGTTATTATTTTAAATAATGAAAACACGTACATTACTACTTTAATTTGGCGTTGAATTTACCCAATTAAATTATACGAATGTATTTATTTTGTTATTTATTTTCCCTTTTTTAATTTACATCGTTGTAAATCACGGGAACGCATTGTAGGTCGTGACGTCGTTCTTATTTGCTCTCTGCGCATGTGCGAGAACAGATCCCGCCCATTCCGGATCTCAGTGCGGTGACTGTCAGACGGGGGAGCAGAGACGCGTGAACCCGGTAAACTTTCCAGGTAAAATCCTCCAAACCAGATCGATGAATATTTCTGTGCAACGTCCTGTTTTAAAGAGGTAAAGTGCCTGTGTTCATGTCATAAACAACGTTCTTGATGATGTCGTGTTATTGCTGTTGGGACTAGCAAAAGTACACCTCCATGTACCACAACATACGACACATTCATTCAGCGTTATCGGTTCAGAAGAACATGCTTAGGCAGCGATGGTCCTGCTAATCTGTGATCAAACTCACCTTTAACCCTCATGGGGGTTGCTGTTCTGTAGATCAGAGGGTGGTCGGGAAGTTGTGGTACCCCAGCTAACAGGTAACGTTCTCGGAACGATGGCTAACGTTCGCTAAAAGTTCTCGCAAAATGATCAAAAACGTTCCTGCAGTGACATCAGCAGAATTTTTAACGTTACATATCATATATATCCAAACGTTATTCCTAAGTAGTTCGTGGAACGTTTTAAAAACGTTACAGAATTAAAAATGTTTGTTCATATAAAAGAGCTATAATGTTAATACAGTGTCTAAAAAACTGGACGTTTTAAATGTTCCTTTTGTGTTACTTCATGGAAATGTTAGGGAAACGTTCTTACGGTCTATTGTATAATGTACATGTACTTTTTCTCAGGACCAACCTCCAGAAGTAACAGAAAGGTTAACAGTAACATGCTGTTAAATCCAGTGATATCCAAGCTGAGTAACAAGCTTGTTGTTTTGGCAAGCGCGTCCCCAAGACGCCTGGAAATTTTAACGAATGCTGTAAGTTTTGTTTTTGCTGGTGTTTAGGTCTTTATAGAGTTAATAAAAATGATTACTAATTGCTCGTCTTCTGAAATGCTGGGACAGGGTTTACGATTCGAGGTTGTGCCCTCATGGTTTAAAGAAACTTTGGACAAATCCTTGTTTAAAAGTCCATGCGAGTATGCAGTGGAGACAGCCAGACAGAAGGCTTTGGAAGTCGCTCAACGAATGCCATTTGTGAGTGTTGGTTTCTAGGTCTAAAAACACATGTAGATTTCATTGATGTTGTTTCGGTTTGGTCGTCAGTTTAATCTTTATGATTTCATGTGTGCCGTGTTTAGAAGCACCTGAAAACTCCAGATATTGTTATTGGGGCGGACACTGTTGTGGTACGTATGTTTAAAAAAAATGTTACCCATGACTTTTTGTCGTATAGCCTGTCTAAATATATCTTTTGTTTCACCATAAGACAGTTGACGGTTTGATTTTGGAGAAGCCTACAGACAAACAAGATGCGTATCGTATGCTGTCCAGGTGAGTTGAGAACTTGGGTTATATAGAAATAATGTCGATTATATCAGTAAAATAGCCACACAGTATTGGAATCAATGTTTTTCAGGTTGAGCGGTAAGGAACACAGTGTCTTCACGGGTGTGGCTATTGTGCTCTGCCATGAGCAGAATCGTAAGTTTAAATATTTCATAATTGTTTATTGTTGTCATGCGTCTTTGGTGTATATGAATTTAAAAATATAATTACTGTTGCTTTTAAACTCAGACACAGAGTACAAAGTGGTGGATTTTTATGAAGAAACAAAAGTGAAGTTTGCAGACTTGTCTGAGGAAATGCTTTGGGAATACATTAACAGTGGAGAGCCCATGTGAGTCTTTGTCCTGCCTACCTGCATGATGTTTGATGCATGCATATGTATAAGTTAGCCGTTCTGACTACGTTAAACAGTTAACTGAATTTGAACTCGTTGAGCATTTGGAATTTAGACTTTTGGTCATTTGGTCTTCGGTCATTTTTGTGTTTGCTTTGACTAAAAAAGCCAGTTTCAGCAAAGTGCATTCATTGATTTACCAAATGAGCCCGCATTTAAAGTCACCATGAAATCAAAATACACTATTCTAATTTTTATGGAATATCACAGTGTTTATTATAAATGATTTGTCTGTGCACATCATTATTTTTTTTAAATCTTGTAACCAATTAACTTTAAATAGTCAAAATTAGAAAATTTGGAACGGCGATCCTTCTCTGATGACATCAGTCTTAATGGCTTGGGCGGAGCCAGACCCGTTAACCACTCCCCTCCAATGGTAGTCTGCTGTGAGCTTTGAAAAGCCTACATTTGCATAGCCAATTAATTCCGAGTAGAAAAAGAAGCCACACCCTCCATTTTTCCATTTCATTTTAAACTATGTCAGAACACTGAGGTCGGTTGCAACTTCCGATTCATGCCGATTTCAACATCTATGATATAGAAACTCGTAACATTCACTTCTGGTACTCTTAATGTTTCACCTGTGATTCTGAATTTGGTCCGTGATTTGTCTGTGTTTAACAGGGATAAGGCGGGTGGCTATGGCATCCAGGCTTTGGGTGGTATGTTAGTGGAGTACGTTCATGGGGATTTTCTTAACGTGGTGGGCTTCCCTTTGAACCGCTTCTGCAAGCAGCTGGGACTGATTTTCAACAGCCCACCTGAGAGTCCTGCACACAAGATCAAACGAGAAGACTCAGCAGTATCTGATGAATCCTGGTCTGTGGTCAACAGACTGCCACGGTGTGCCGGAAATGGCGAAACCAACAATGGTAAAGATGATAATCGGACGTCTGTGCAGACACAGAATGTGATGGAGCCGAACTGTGCAAAATGTGACCGACAGGATGTGCCCCACAGTCTCATGGAGCTAATCGATGGGTTCAAAGCTTCAAAGGTACCGCAGCATGTTCTTTAAAATTAATTTAACTTTGCATTCACCGACAATGCATTCATTAATACATAAAGCACTGAAACATGAATGAAAAGTGTTTTATTGGTATACACACAGCTTGCATGATTTAGCAATGTGGGTATGAATCTCAGGTATGTTTTGCTAACTGTTCTGCAACATTTAATTTCTCAGACTTTGTTCACTGCATCCAAACTGAAGATCTTTGATGTTTTGAACTGCTGTGATGGTCTGACACTGGAAGAGGTAGCTGGCCAAATCAATGCTTCAGTTTTAGGCACCGAGAGGCTTCTGGATGCTGCTGTCTCCCTAGGGCTACTAGAAAGGGTCAAACAGCAAGATGGTAGCAGTGGTAAATTATTTTGCAAACCACCATCTTTTTCTTTCAGAAGTATTTAAAGGGTCCTGTTATCAATTTTCACTTTTTCAACCTCAGTGTTTAATGTTGCTGTTTGATAATCAAAACATCTGCAAACGTATAACACTCACAGTTCACTGCAAAGACAAACATTCTATAGAAGAAAAGAATAGATAGAAGAAAAGTCGCTGTAGTTGTGTGTTGTTGCCATGTCGATGAAATACTAACCAATCACAGCCCCTTTTCGTATTTTGAAAGGGGGGCTTTATAGAACCAGGAAGTCAACAGCCTGTTTTTGACCAATTAGAAAGAGAGGTATAGCAGTAAAGTACAATATGTGAAAAACAATGCATTTGTTTAACAATAAAGCATGAAATATGAAATATATGCTAGTGCGCCTCCAAAACAAAAGACTTCAGGGAAATAACAGGACCCCTTTAGAATCCTGTCTGTAACCTTGAGAGAGACCCCCTACCTTCAACCGAAATTATTTTGAAATTATTTTAACAACTTGATTTACTGTCTGAAAAACACATGGCCATCTTTTTTAACATGACTTCTGAGACCTCTGAAAGCTTATTGTTCATTTATGACACAAGCTTTGTCTCCGTTCATTGAAGCGAGAAGCAACGCATGGCTTCATTTCCTCCCACTGTTGTATATGTTCATTGTCCTGTGTGTAGATGTAACATTATTTATTGTCTGTGGCAGTGTACAGAAATACAGAACAGGCCAGACGGTTCCTGGTATCAGACAGTCCGCTGTCTCTGCATGGACACATCCTGCATTGCAGTGATACAGTGTGGCCTGTCTTCAGTCAATTAGAGAGCGCTGTGAGGGAGGGCACCAGCCAACACGATCGGGCCTTTGGGAAGACGAGTAAGGATGTGTTTCAGGTAAACACACTTTTTTGGCTCACCTGTGAATCTCACATTTACACTGTATATTAACAATTGCCATTCTGTGCCAGGACGTCTATTACAGTAAAGAGGATGCAAAGTTGCGATTTATGAATGCGATGCACGGCATCGCAAGGGTGACTGGGAGAGATGTGGCAACAGCGTTCGATCTTTCCGGCTATAAAACAGCTTGTGACATCGGAGGTACATGATTTTATTCATATGAATGGTTTTCTTTGTGTATGCTTGTGTTTGTAAAGTAAATGAGAAATGTTGGAATGTTGATGATCGAGGGTGAGGGTTCGAGCAACTGCTGCAATACCTGCTTCACTCAGACCAGTGGCTCCTTATTTGTTATTACAAATTGAATTACTTTAATTACATATTTTTCCTTCGCGAGTCATTCTAAGTGCTTTACATGATGTAGCTCAGTTGGTAGAGCATTGCGCTAGCAACGCAAAGGTTGTGGGTTCGAGTCCCGGGGAGCACATGCACTGACAAAATGTATAACTTGAATGACCTGAAAGTCGCTTTGGATAAATGCATAAATGTAAATATACATATACATGAACAATATTTAACGAATGAATTAGTTTTGTAGTTAGAAGTTTTGTCAGACGTCTGGCAGTAGCATTCAGACTTTAACCGACAAACATCATCGTTTGCAGTACTTAATTTCCCTCTAGTGATTACACTGGATGATGATATAAAACTGATACAAAACATTGAGACGTGAGTGAGTGACAAGAGCATGAGATAATTTGCACGGAAACCACCTTGTTATCTTGCATAATTCGAGATTTCACTAGCGCATGGCATGCATGGTTTATTTCGAAAGCACTTTCAGAAATAAAAAAACAAGCGGCTTCTTCTTTTTCTCTCAGAAGCTGTTTGCCTGATGCGTTGTGAGCTTGTAATGCAAATTGAGGATACGTGCTTATAAACACGAGCTCTCATTAAGGGCTTTTGATGCCAGGGACACCTGTATTCTGATCATTCTGTTTACCCAATTTGACCTCAGTTTAAAACCAGAACTTATGTCCTCCTGATATTTGTTTTAAATTGTGACATCTTTAGTCTTGTGATCTAATTTCGCCAGATTAGATTATTTTAACACCACTGTAGTTTTTAGATACGGTCGAGGTTAAATACGATCTTGTAATGCTTGTCTGTAAAGTACATCAGGATTTATCACCGTTATATGTTTGCTTTGCGTACAACGGTGCAAAACATTTATAATTTGTATAATGTTTAGAACAGATTCTGACATCAAACAAAAGCTATTTTTATGATATTGAGAATGTTAAGAAAAGCATTTTGTTCTCTCTCAGGTTGCACTGGTACCATGGCATATGAGTTTACGCAAGCCCAGCCTGGACTGTCAGTTACTGTATTCGACTTGCCACAAGTCATTGAGATGAGACGACACTTTCAACCTGAAACGCACAATGACAGAGTATCTTTTGTTGCAGGTCAGTTGAATCTTATACAGACTCTTGGTTTTAACCTGTGTAGTGGTTCTCAAACTGAGGTGCAGAGTGCCCCCTGGTGGTAAATAGTACTGTTGCAGACTGTGTATCTGTATGTGTTTTGTGTACTGTATTTTGTTGTTGTGGCTAGGTGGTACTTGAATGTTTTATTTTCAAAAATAGGGGATTTCTTTAAAGACGATCTACCTAAGGCAGAACTGTATATTCTGGCACGAATTCTCCATGACTGGTCAGATGAGAAAGTTCACATACTGTTGAGTAAGCTCTCCAAAGTGTGCACGCCAGGTAATTGCCTTAAAGTTTTGCTGATGCAATAACTGATGAATAAAATATGAACTTTACAAAATTAACATCATAATCGTATACATTCATCATCATTTGATCTTTTGAACTGTAAAAAAAACAGAATCATAACATAACAATCATGATTTTAAAAATCTGGGTCAGGGTTTTCATTGTCTTTGCAGTTTGTTAAGTTAAATAAATCCATCTGTTCTGATTCATGACATTTTGTGCCTGTCACAGGCACCTCGTCTTGGCTATATCCTACATCTAATATCTGCTTAATGACTGTATTAATAACATATAGGGTGTGGGCTTCTGGTGTCTGAGATCCTCCTGGATGAAGAGAGGAAGAGCCCAAGGCGAGCTCTGCTCCAGGCTCTCAGCATGACAGAAGGAAAGCAGAGGAGTGCCACACAATACAGCAGCTTATTGAGAAAGCACGGCTTCATTACCAAGCACATCAGATACACAGACAACCTTCTGGATGCCATGTTGTTTGTTAAAGAGGATCCTAATGACAAAAGAGCCAGTTCTTAACCTGCATATGTTGTATCTGAAACACTACAGATGATCTGTTCTAGCTCCTCATTACCTGTCAAAATATTTTAGCTGTGTAGACACATTATGAACATTTATGACTTAAAGCTTAAAATGACATAATTGTACATAATTATTATTAACTACAGGATAGGTTTATTTTATATTGTTGGTGTCGCATTAAAATAAATATGATTTCGAATCAGAATACAGCATTGTAGTATGGTACACATTTTAACTTTGTTTTGGATATCACGCTGCATACGCGCTATAGGAGTTTGTAGGTATCGCGATACATTTCGTGAGTTGGTGCAGACTGACCGCTGCAGTATCTCCATCACGTTCCGCTCTGCCTCCTGCTGCTTCTCCCAGCGGTTCAGTATATTGTGCTGATCGTATACTGCGCTTTAGTATTTGAGCTGTCATGGCTGATGCTGCAATTTCTTTTGCTAAGGACTTTTTGGCCGGCGGTGTCGCAGCGGCTATTTCCAAAACTGCGGTCGCACCAATAGAGAGAGTAAAACTGCTGCTACAGGTGAGCACATCGTTCATGTTGACGGCTCTCGATGCAGTAAATGCATTATGCATGATTCGCTTTCTGATGTAGATCGCAGAGTAAGACGCATTATCCCATGGCCTGCAATGCGCTTTAGGTTTATGCTTTGGTCACCACGTTTATGTTGTCTATCTGCAATATCAGCATCCTTTCCGCAGATGTATCCCTATGATAATACCGACCATATCGCATTCGTACTAAGTGATGTCACATATTATATATTTATATATTATATAAAGGTCACTGTCTTTCCAGCTGGTGGCTGGGTTGCACTAAATATTATAGAATGAACAAGATGTCGCAGTTTTGTTACTGTGAATGGGAGAAACTGCAATGATGATTGAAATATGAAGTCCCGCCCACTAGTAGAGTGAGCCAATCGTTAATCGCTAAACAGTAACATTCTCTGGGGGAGGGGCTCTGTGCAGAAGGTACTTGACTTGTCTTTGCGCATGCGCAAGACCTGAAGCTATTTGGAAAAACTTGTTTTAATGGCGCAGTTTGAAGTTAGGAAACAATGTATGGCAATGTGAGGTATAATCAGAAATATATAATTTTAGTGTGACCTTAGATAGCGATTTTAGATAAATCTGTCCTCCCCCATTCATGTAGATAGGACTAGAGCCTGTATGACTGAAATAGCTGCCAGGGGGCGTTGCAAAGATGGCCGCCGAGTGCGGAGACTTTCTTAAAGGGTCTTTGGTTGCACAACTTGTTCCTCTACGGTCTTGTCATTGTACAGGCCAAAACTTTATATATTAGATCTGTTTGATGGCAATGACATATTTCTGGGCCAACATTTCTATAAAACTAACCAGAGAGACGGGTTGACAAGCAGGGATGTACTAGTCATGAAGGGCCTTTGAGAGAGTAGAGATGACTTTGCCCTAATTTAACCCCTAACATCTGATTGGTTGTAAGGACTTTATTTCAGAACTGATCCAGGAACATCTTTTTCTGGCAAAATGCACAGTCACTTATTTGTGTCACAGAACATGATCCAAACCACCAAATAGTCAACAGAATATCGTCTATCTCACATGATTTTGGTTTCACTTTACAGGTACAACATGCTAGCAAGCAGATCAGCGCAGACAAGCAATACAAAGGCATTGTCGACTGTATTGTGAGGATTCCCAAGGAGCAGGGCTTTGTCTCCTTTTGGCGTGGCAACTTAGCCAATGTCATTCGCTACTTCCCCACACAAGCGCTCAACTTTGCCTTCAAAGACAAGTACAAACAGATTTTCCTGGGTGGTGTAGATAAGCACACGCAGTTCTGGCGATACTTTGCCGGTAACCTGGCCTCAGGTGGAGCCGCGGGAGCCACTTCCCTCTGCTTCGTTTACCCCCTCGATTTCGCTCGTACCCGACTGGCTGCAGATGTTGGAAAAGCTGGAAGCGGCCGGGAGTTCACTGGCTTGGCTGACTGCCTGGCCAAAATCTTTAAGTCAGATGGGCTGCGGGGTCTGTACCAGGGCTTCAATGTCTCTGTTCAGGGTATCATCATTTACAGGGCGGCTTACTTTGGAATCTACGACACTGCCAAAGGTAATAATAATTTCTGCTAGCGCTGATCAAATGTGACATTGATATACCAGTGAGACTTTTTCTTATGTGTTACCAAGACATGGGTGTTTGCGTGCACACATGCATGCACACGTGCATTAGATGCGTACATGCCTCGCACGCACGCATGCATACATGCATTCTGGTTTCTGTGTGTGCAGGGATGCTTCCGGACCCTAAGAACACCCACATTGTGGTCAGCTGGATGATTGCACAAACTGTGACGGCGGTCGCCGGCGTGATCTCTTATCCCTTTGACACCGTCCGCCGTCGCATGATGATGCAATCCGGACGCAAAGCAGGTACAAAACACGTGCCGAAGCTCCAGCGCATGCATTCATTCGAATAGCTCTCTGTTCTCCATGAGGGACGCATGTATTTTAACCGAAACCTTTGCCTGTTGTGTTTCCAGCGGATATTATGTACACTGGAACTCTTGACTGCTGGAGGAAGATAGCTCGTGATGAGGGTGGCAAAGCGTTCTATAAAGGGGCTCTGTCTAATGTACTGAGGGGAATGGGGGGAGCGTTTGTGCTTGTGTTGTATGATGAATTCAAGAAGTTTGTTTGAACAGGCGCTAGGAGAAAGAATCTATGTAGTAGAATAGCTGTAAACACACACATCGGTCGCTTTAAATAAACCCTGTCCGTTCCGTGCACAAATGATCGGTTTAAAAAGTAACATGAAAAGACATTCATATTTTTCAGTACAGTAGTCACTTAAACTCCATGTGATTCCGCTACTGTAATGTTTAGAGAATGCTCTGTTGTCCTGTGATAAAATTAAGGGCATATTAAGGGCCTCCTATATTTGATTAAAAAAAAAGCATCGCTAAGACCGATTTTGTTCCCATTAAGATCTTTGATGTTGTGCAGTGGCTTAAAAAGTAGTAATGTAGAGAAACGAGAGACTACATGAAAGCCCATGAAAGTATTTCCGAAATATTTATGCTTTAAACCATTTCCAATGTTTTCATTTGTCAATTTTATCCATAATTTGAGAAACCATTTGTGGACTCGAGTCCATACCATGCAATAGCATAATATTTCCTCAAGATGGCGTGACACGACCACCTTTTATCCTTCGGCACTTAGACTGAGTTTCCACAAGTCTGCGGTAAGAAGGGTATACGATATCACTCTCAAAACAAAATACCCAACACCGCAGAATAATGTTCCACACTTTAAACGTTTTCTCCCGTCCCGAGTTGGACTCGACAAAGTCGGTGTCAAATGGAATCTTAGAGATATTAAATACGACGCTTTAATTCACACCAGATTTGCCCTTTATCTGTCTCAGCCGCGAACAGAGACCAGCTCGGCAACGTCTTCCAGCGAAGAACGTGTGGAGCCAAAGACATGGCAAAGACGTTATGTGACATGAAAAGTGTATTTCCATGAGTTCCCCTTTTTGGAAGTCCGCATAAGTATTTTCCATCTTGGATAATGAGGGGAGTCATATTTTCATGGTCATTTCGCTGTCAGTCTCAGTGTTTGGCTGGTCTTGACTAAGTAGGTCCTGCCTTCAGAAGTATAAAGGCGAGGGCAAGTAAAGCAGGGCATTTTGAGTTCACTAATGACACCGAAACCTTATATTCATTTTTAGCATGTAAAGCTATTGTAATCTTATGCCACACTGTATGAAGAGAAGGTTTGTACTGACGGAACACTGTACTCGAATACAAAGAGTTCTTGTAAACGCAATAAAAGTGGATAACCTATACGCTGTCATGTTTTTAATACTGTAGCTCTGGCCTCTTCACTATACAAAGAAAGCTTTTCATTTGTAATTATTTACGGGTTGCAGAGACAAAGTTGTATGTTAATTCAATTGATAACTTTTAAACATCGAATAACTCCCTCTGACATCCATCACAGTCCTAACTAACATTGATGGGTTGTAAGAACGTTCCCTAACGTTTCCATAAAGTAACATTATCGTTAAATGTGTCATTTTAAAGGTTCTAGGAATGTTCCTTTATTAATGTTATGGCTTGGTTATAAGAACGTTATTCAAATTTTTATTTTGTAACAACTTAAAAATAAAGTTTTTGATATAGATATTAAAATGTTACAAAAATGTTCTGCTAACATTACTATTAACCTCTTGGAGAACTTTGGGAGAACTTTCAAAGAAGATTACCCACATTCTGAGCACCTTCCCAGTTAGCCGTGGTTATACAATATTATGTACATGTTCTGCTTTGATGGATGTGTATATTAACGAGGATAAATAACTAATAGTAACGTAACCGAAGAAACACCCTCACCGAACCATCGTCCTTATTTGAATAATGTATGCATGCCTCAATAAGCATCTCTTAATGGCAATGAAAGGTGAAACAGCAAAACAATTGTCTTTCTCAGCTAGAGCATTTCAAAGGCTCTGTAATCATGGCTGGTCCACAATCTTAAGTACAGCTGGGCATCGTCTCTCTATTATGTCTCTGATTTTGTTTACGAGTATCAACAGAGAGACTTTGCAAGTCTTTGTAATGAAAACCATGCAAGTCAATCAACTGACAGAGATCAAAGGCCAATGTAATTTAGCAAAATGGCCGTAATACAAAGCAATCTTCTGTAATGCGAACTGCCTTGTCCGACTCCAGGCATACTGTACATGTCAGATAAATATTAAGTAATTTTCTTCAAATGAAACCTTGACAGGGGTTTGGAATTGCCAACCTGCAAGTAATTATAATACTAGTGTTAAGTGCTTTGATATTAAAATGACTGCTTTAAAACCATTAACTTTCTTCAGATAACAGGAAATGTACAACTGCTTCCACATGCTGATGCTTCGGGAAACCATGTGTTTATTGATAACATGTGACGTGAAATTAAAACATTATCTTGCGTGAATTCATAGTGTTTCATAAGTTTTGCAGACAGCAGAGAGCGTTTAAAAGACATGTGCACGGCTCAGACGTTTAGCAACATATTTTTATCGCTTTAAAGAACATGAGTGCAAAATATTCTTATTCACGTGCATTTCTGTTGCTCAGCTGGGAGAGAGGGGCGCTTGCAACGCTGTGGTCATGGGTTTAAATGATGAGGAATGCACGTACAGAATGTTCTGCATGACACGTCGGCCGAATGCACAGATGTGAATGTTTAGGGCTACGGCAGGTGCTGTATGCCTTTCTGTTCTGGCTCTGTTGTTTAAATACAACAGTTTTCCAGTTCTCCAGCACAACCAGTAAGCAGGCATGAAACGTCCACTTGATGGCACTGTTGAAATGGCAAAGAAATATAAATGAAACATGGACAAGAGCGTGTTCCACATCTCAGATGAACAGCGAGATGAAACCAGTCAATAATCCTAACAAACATTAACATTGAACAAACAAAACAAGCTCTCTGTTCATTCTCATGGTTTAAAAATATGGCAAGTCACGGGTCCATGTTAACACAAATGCACTTCATTAGTTTAGTTTAACATGCGTACTAAGCTCACATAACTATTAAAACAGCGTTTAATCATCAAAACTACCAGGAATTTTCATGAATGACATGTTTTTTTAATTAAAACAGGTCAGAAACGCTACAAAGTAAACTAACCTGCACATTAGCCAGAATATAACTGTTAAACAACTGTTATCAACATACCAATAATAAGAATAAACAATATGTTTAGACTGCAGTGCATGATGGGAAATTGACCAAATCAGATGACGTTAAAAAAAATCTCAGATTCTCCAAAATAATCTCAACTACTAGTTTATACTATAATAAATAATGCATTATACTTATTAATAAATAATTAGACATTTATATGATAAATAATGTATTATATTTATTATAATAAAGAATTTACTTTATAAATTCCTTTCATTTCCTTCCAAAGTCCATTTTGAAATCATTTACAGTCATTATAAATCATTTTGAGCTGAGAAAAAGGAAAAGCAGGTGTTAAAACAGGGCCTTTCAGAGATACCGCAGGTAAAGTGCGGTCATTCCATGTTCAGTGACTGTGTTATGAGATATAAAATGTGACTGCAGAAAAGTTTTGAGGTATCCACTAGATTCATGTTTTGTTGTGGTCAGAATCCCGTGTGCTTAAGCAGGAGCCTCAGCCAGTCAATCAATCCGCGAGGAAACCCTCGTTGAGGTGTGGACTGTGAGAAGTCAAATATCTCATGACGGGGCTTTCATCCACACCTCTGATGACTCTTTGTTGTTATTTCTGAGGAGTCCCAGTGGATCACTTTTACCTCGCAGTCTGCATCTCACCAGCCCTCATAAACACAAAGACCTACAAACTCTGCTCGCTTCAAATGTCCTCCATGACATGTTTAATGTCATGTCACGCGCCTTTTGTACTTTTCATTCTGTTTGAAAAATAACTGCTTTGTGTTTCATGTGCTGTTATGCCCTTAATTAAATTAAGCAATCTTTTAGAATATTAAATCAGTCGATTACATTTACACTAGCAGTGAAAAGTTTCGACACGCCCACTCATTCTTTATTGTTACTATTTACCAAATTTTTAAATATTAAGAAAGTAAGTGCCATGTTACCATTTGTGTTGTTGTGTACCTTCTTTTGGAAGGTTATTTAGGTTAAAACCTTCTTTTTAACCTGTCTTTGGGAAAGTTTTAAAAAAACTTTTCGTTTTGTTAAAAGAAATTCAGTATGTTTTCACAATATTTTTATATTTGTTCTCTACATAAAGGTTTGAGAAATAAAAATCTGGTCAAGCGTATCCAGTTTGTATTTTGATTGTTACTGTACATTTAAATGCATTCATTTAGCGGATCCTTTATACATATGAGCACTTGACAATATTAATATTTACATTGACATGCATGCACCGTACACCAGGAATCTGTTGTCTTGGTACACAGGTCTGTAAACACCAAAATGTAAATGTAGGCCATTTAAACAGCAGAAAACAATCAGTTTCTTCCCATGAAAAGACAGGCGGCGAGAAAACACGAAACGTGTTTTTTAAACAGGAACTATGCAAACTGCACTGTGTGCTTGGCTGATAATACTTTGAGATACTGTAAAAGGTTTTCAGCACCTTGTGTCTTAAAGGAACTAGTGGTTGATGTGGTTCGCTCTTAAAAAACATGTTTTTGTTCAGCAGCTTTTGTTTATCTCTTTGACCTCACACTACAAAAATGTCAACGATGACCAAACTATAAACAAATTAATTTACTGACCAAAACTGCTTCACATATTTGAGAATAAAATTACAGTATAGTGCTGCATAGATGTTGTACCATCATAGACAGTGAATTTTTATGAAATTGTACTGTGAATTTTACTTATATTGGGCATATTCTCTTTGAGTATTTAGTAACAGTAACTCACAGTAACTTTAGGGGTTACCCCCACCTCAAACAGACTCAAACAGACCGCCGCTGGTCGTCACAAACAGTCATGTTGACGTTCGAAAGCTGTTTGGATGATTGTGTTTCAGTTGTTGGTCAAATCAAACTGACTGTCGTTTTCACTGTTTGTTGTGCCGTCTTATTGCCCCTGACATCTTCCAGTGCCTCAGTTTAAAACCAATGGTGCCATTTCATTGTTTGACATCTGTCACACATCGCACTTTTGAAACGTAAATGGGTGACCCTCCACCTCATCTCCCTCATCTTCTCTCTAGCAACAATAACAATCAATTCTTCAACATCAGAAGCTTCTGAAGAACAACATATAAATCATATGCATCCCCTGCTGGTCTCATGGCGGCCAAGTTGACTTTACTGAAGTGTTTCTTTGATCCTGCACCGCTTTGATTCACTTTTCTCTCACCCTTTTAGCTAAACATATCACTGGAATTTCACTCTTTGTTCCTGACAGGTCTCGTCTTAGCTCGGTTTCTCCGCAGACATGTAGCCCTTCCCAGAGGGAAAGAAGAACTCCGTAGCCCAGACGGAATCGAGTGCTGCTCAAAGATTTATCGCCATCCTTTGAATCGACTCTCTTTTTCCCTTCACCTTCTACCTTGACATCTCCAGGCAGACGTTCCATCCCTCCCCACAGCACAATTGGAATGACATTGTTGGTGTGGTCAGTGTCATTCAACGTTTTATAAACGTTGTCTCATTAATCTCTATTACAAGGCAGAGATGTCTAAAAGTGAGAATTGATGGAATTCCAACATCAAACCTCCTATTATTCCAGAACTGATAAATAATACAAATAATTAAATACCTGTTATAATTATGTTGTCTAGGCCTACTGGAGATGTTTTGGGCCCAATGTTACAAACATACAATTTTCTGCATGTTTGGGATATAGTTAAATAAATTCAAATATGAAACATCTGTCATTAGTTTACTCACCCTCATGTTGTTTAAACCATATACTTGCTATATGCTAGAAAATAAAGGAACAGCTTTATTTGAGCTGCTTTCACAATCTCACGGCAATAACTATTTCCATTTAAGAGAATTGGTGACTAATTTGTATGAATTCGTGTCATTTCCCTCATATCCTTCTAACAATCGTACGTTTTGTGCGATCCACCTCGTAAAATAGTTACGGTTTATTAGACCTATAACATACGTAAAGAAACGCTCGTTTGTGTATTGATTTAATAATCCGCTCGCAAGAGTTTTCTAGTTCACCGCTCAGAAACGGCGGATAACATTCGTCAAGTTTTGTCTGATCGCAACAGCCGTTTCACGGTAAGAAAATCCTACGGGTCTTCAAAAAAAATCCCATTGGTGACATACAGATGGGTTGATAACAGAATTTCCAGTTTAGGAAACTTTTAAGAATGCGTTAGAAACGCATATTGCGCATAAAAGTGTCACAAGCCAGTTACAAGCAAGTTACACCGAGCGCTGTGACACGATTATTATCAGCGTGACGCAAAAGGCCTCCACTTTTAAGTGCGAATTTTATGTGCGATAATTACTATGGAACATCTGATATAATGTATTGCTCCGTGTTTTTGCTAAGCAGTCTTTATAATAGCTGTAACAGAGATTGTTATCAAGCTTCTTGTGAAGTTGCATTAATGAGATAAGAGATGTGACTCATAACACAAGTGACGGTGTATCTGATTATCTATGTGACACTCTTGTACAACCACGTGCCTTTGAAAACGTTGCTAGTGTTATGGAGAATTATTGTTCTTTTTAAATATATATTTTTGACAAGAAAATCTATTTTTTTGTGGCCCAGTCCCGCCATCTAGTGGTTATATTTAGATTTACTAGGTGACCTAAATATACGAATATTTTCTTAAGAAGTAAATGAAAAATATTAAGTAAAATGGGTGTATGAATCAGGTATTCTTTTCCACCTTTTGACTGACTGACAGACCTTTTCTCCTTTTCTTCCTGCCTTTTCAATGCAGCTACAGGGGGTGTTGGTTCAGAGTACTGAACAGCCTGTGGTGAGATTTTCTGAGAAAGTTTTGTCGCAGGTTATTAAAAAACACCTATAAGTGAAATCTGTACATTGGGAAAATACCAGATCATGGTAATCTTGTGAGACATTTGTATATATTTTAAACAATTAGTTTTAAGCAGTAATCCATAAGTTAGTTTGGTATGACCCTATAGAGGTCAGGGTGTGAGGCTTGCACCTAAAATAAAGTCTGAAGAGAATCTTAGACCATGTTAATACTTAAAACTTAAGGTCTTCACAGCCCACATTTCAAAACACATTTTGCCTTTGGTCTGATTTTAAAATGGCTTATTTTATGACTCAGGTATTTTTTATTACATTTTAGTAAATTAAGGTATTTTAGTAGATTTTAGGTTACATGGAGAGGCCAGGTAGAGGAAGCTATGTAAGTAACCAAGCTTTACATTGTTGTTTTTAGAAGCATCAGTACATTGATGACAGTGTTGTAGTCGAATCCAGCTCATCCGAGTCCAAGACCGGACTTGGATGGGCCCAAGATCGAGTGAGAATCTTGAGCACTACAACACTTAGTTTTGACTAAAACACTGATTGATGTTTTTTTTTAAAACATAGAACTGGCAGCGTACATTAAAGGTTTTCATTACATTATATGAACGTTCTTTCTGGGCATCTGGCCTGTTTGGAACCTTTATTTTGAAATTGAGAAAGAATTTGAAATAAAATAAGTATTTGCAATTTCCCCCTCTCTCCACACACACACACACACAGAAACTGAGATTAAAAAGTGAGGGGGAGAAGAGGGGAAGTGGTTTAGGTACTATAAATTGTGACACCTGTTCTTCAGTGCTCTGGAGAATGAGTCAATGAGAGAGGAACCATGAACAACTGCCACCTGTGTTTCCAGTTCATCCTTCCCCTGCTTTTTGCTCCTGAGCTTTGGGCTTTGGACCCTAAAAGTGAGTTTTCTTTCTTAATTTATAATAGAATATTTTTTTTAGTACAATAGGGAAAAAAATCTATTATTTATTTGTATGTTGTTTATATTTTATGTTCAGATTTGGTTGAAATGTAAGTGATTTTGAGAGATCACAGAGACGGTACACTTCAAAAGACTGGACACACTTGACTGAATGTTCATGGTGCCCATGTATGTTGGTGGTGCCCATACATTTGTTTACAAAACCTCAATTTCTATTCATGTAACTTTTCATTTGTTTAATATTTTGTAGTTTTAAAGATTACAGGTACCCATGTACTTTACCTACCTACCTACCTAGTTGCCAACCTACCTACTCGCTTTACAAACTGGGGGCTTTACAGATCAGTACCCGTAAGTCTTACTCAAAGGTTATTGGGCTTATCGCAAAAACATACCTGCCCAAAGTAAAGAGCAGAGGGCACATGAGTGGGAACAGACCATATGACACACACATTCTTGCCAGTACAGTTAGACAAACATCTGAGAGCAAATGATACGTTCACTCATGCGTGGGGCACTTATACGAGTTGCATCACGGCACCAAGTCTGTTTGGGAAGCCACATCAAAAAGCCCAGGAAGGTGAAGATGTATGTTCACACTAGCTGGTACATCCTGTGCACGCTACATGAAAAATTCATGTCGAAATACGTTTATTAAATAAAACCTCATGATTGCGCAGTAGCATTGTTCATTCAATTCTGTACACACTCATGACAGTTTACTCATATGTGCTTTTAATTATGTAGATCTGTACAAGTTCGACCTGGAAGATATTAATGTGACAATTAGAGACACTCAACAGGGGATTACAGTAAGATGGAGTACGCCGAATAAAATAGTGGATCCAAGATGTTACAAAAGTGAAGTAGTATACAAGAACCAATGTGCCAAAGACTGGAGGGTAGGTCATCACTGGACACCTACAGACACTTGCGCACATTGTAGGCATGACAACTGATCTGATATAACTGTGATTTTCAAATCTCAGGAGCGTTCGAAGTAATGCTGGACAATCTGAGCATAGATTTCTTTGTGTTTGCTTATGTTTGCAGAGACTTGAAGTGCAGAACAAACACGAGCTGACCGAATTGAATTTTTCTACTCTCAGTACGAAGCACAATTATGATTTCAGAATAAGAATGAAGCTGGATTGTATAGATGGGGAGTGGAGCAACTGGACAAGAGTACAAAGCTGGGGAAATAATAAAGGTCGGGTCATTCTGCCTTTGGAAATCACACTTTGGTGAATCACCTACATTGTGAATCAATGTTAGACAATAGCTAGAACTTTGATGCATTAAACTTGGAGACACAGATGACTCAGTTTGCTGAGATAAGATTACAAGATTGCATATTTTAATTTTGCTGGTAATATCAGCCCCCAACTGTCACTGTTGACATTTATATATTAGTCATTTACTAATATATAAATGTCAACAGTGACGGTTGGGGGCTGACCACTTACAAATTCCCAACAATTACTCTTATACTTACAAAACCTAGTTAGTTAAACCTTTCCACTATTTTTTATATACTGTTTTATATACTGTCTTACTCAATGGCTCTCTGTGTTTTTCACTTTTAAAGACTTTTAAAGAAACTCTATATTTTGTTCACAGGTGCTTGTAAGCTTGACTCATCTTTCAACATGTGGATTTATAGTTTGGTAATCGTGCTGCCCATGATCGGCTTGCTTCTTATTTGCCTGCTGACGCAAGAGGGGTGAGTATAACTGACACTTCTGTATTGTCTCACTCGACGGCTCTCTGGAATACTTGATTCCTATTGGTCAATCGTGGCATTAAGAAATCAGATCATTTAGTGTCATGGCTGTTAACTGTACTGACTTTTGTCTAAGATAGTCACTGCCACGTATTATAAAATGGATGAACTGTAAATTCAAATATTATATTACTGTAACAGCTTCTTATGGCTTTTAAACACCCAATTAGGGTGATACCTCTGCTTTCCCAGCTAACAATTTTAGGTTGTAGGAACGATCCTCTAACATTTCCATTAAGTAACAAAAACATTAAAAATGTTATTTTAAAAGCTCTAGGAATGTTGTTTTAATGTCATTGCTCGGCTATAAAAACATAATTCAAACTATTTTTAATTTTGTAACATTTTGAAAATGTTTCACTAACAGAATAACTTATATATAACTTATATATATGACATATAATGTCAACAAAACACGGTATGAACAATGATATTTGAACTTTGAGAGAACGTCTGTGTTCTGACAACACTCCCTGTTAGCTGGGTCACGCTTTTTGCGTCTCCTTTGAGTCCTGATCTCTCTGTCAGGTTTGTTTTGCGAAGACATCACATAATGTTCTCCAAACAGTTGCGGTCCAAAACCCGTTTTTTCCTCATACATCTGAACGCTGATGACATTCTTTTGTCCTAAAAGCATTAGAAAACTGATCCTTCCTGTGGTACCAGATCCCAAAAATTACAAACATAAAATCATGGACATTGACCAATCTCAAGTAAGGCAGCCGTCGTCCATATTATCAAACACATTCATCTGATAGAATATACTGAAGGATAAGATGCACTAATTAGCCCTGAAATCATGTTGCTTGTCATTTCCTTTTGAAGTGGTGGAGCAGTCTTGGACAGTGCGGTGAGGAGTGCAAAACAACAGAAATTGAGATTGTCAGCCAGACTGAAAATTCGGAGGACGACCAAACTGTAGTAATACAGTCAGTGGACACCATGTACTGTATCTGCTCCTCAGACACACCTGGTGAGAGCCCAGAAGCACAGTGCTCTGCGATGCCAGTCGGATATATTGCTCTCTGAAGATGATGTCGGACACAGAGAGTCATTGAAATCCTACATGCCCACTGGCACATGCCTGCTTAACCAAGTGGATTTTGCATACAGCCGTGCATACAAATATAAATACTGCCTGTTAATTTGCAACAGTGTTGCTTGCTTTTATAAAGTGTAATAATGTAAATGTATAAATGTGTATGTAAATGATAAAATAAAAAACGATAAAAAATGTGTACCATTGGTTTAATGCTTTTGTTGCTTCGATTATTTTTATCGATATTATTCAATTCAATTTTATTTATTAAGCGTATGTACAACACAGAATACAGAATACATGCTATTATTGCCAATTTTATTGTTCATTATAAGATGCATATTAGTAAAATATAATTACTTAATCAATAGTCATTATTAGTCCATATCACAAAATCATCATGGGTTAATTTTTTAATAAAGAAGTAGGATCTATCGAAAGCTTGCTGGAGACAAACCGTTGTGGATTTGATAGGGTTTGATGGCGTTGCTTCTTAAGTCTGTGATCAGGATTGTGTTGCTGTGCCTGTGACTTTGAAGCGAGTTAAAATCCTCTGACCTTATTTGAGTCGAACAAACATTGTACGTGCAGTACAATAACCTGACAATGGAGGGCACTCTGACTATCCTCAAGCGTTAAAGACGAGCTGGAAAATATCAAAGCCAGCAAGCAACGCGCTCCTCTCAGCATCACGGCCCTCTCTTAAGGGAGGATGTGCGTTAATTTGAAGACTGATTTAAAAGATTAATGGGGAAACTGCATAATGGATGTTACGTTTCAGTGTGACGATGTAACAAAGCCAGAGAGCGGCAGACACGATCTCCGATCTGTTGTGAATGATGAACTGAGTAGCTGAAGAAGAGGGGCAGCAAATAATCATTAAGAGACAGAACCAGGAAATCAAAACCCCGCAGATGCACACAGGTGATTAAAAGCAGCCCGAAATATACACAGTCTCAGCTGTACCTGTTGCGGCCTGCGACCAGCATTATTTCTTTGTTATGGTTGATTGTTATGCCTGTGGAGTGGACAGACACATAGAGGGGAGGTCAAAAAGTCCGACAACACTTTGAAAATATGTGATTTTATTCACTTTGAGGTTTTTAAACCTCAAAATAAATCTTTGGATTTATAAAAACCGTCCAAAAAACGAATGACACAAAAATGAAGTGTTTAAAATGTTGCACCAGTTCTAAACCTCTAATCAAACAAGACCATTTGTGACGTTGCAGTGATTGAATTAAACCTTGATTATATTGTGATTATATTATATAAATTTGTGATTATATTATATAAAACTTAAATTTAAATTTTGATTTTAGCACTTGAGATGCTTGTGGGAAATTGTGCTTGAATGACATCAGATTTTCATATCGGCTCAAATGTGTCTGTTCAGAGGGGAACATACTAAACCAGAAATTCCCAAAATCAGATTCAAATAAAACTTTTCCCTTAGATTGTTACACTGACATCATAACCATCATAAACCTCTGTATGATTTTGTAATGTAAGTAAATTATTTAATTTTTGTATATAATTAGGACCTGGATAATAACTGATGAGCGATCAGTGCCAAAGGTGTCCCTTTGTTTTTTATTTAATTGCATTTATTTAATTGATGTAGCATCACATAATTAATATGATGTCTCACCTTTTCATTATTTATAAACATTGTCAAGGCAAAACATCTTGTTTTGCTCTTGTGACAATTTCAAAAATAAAATGGCTTCGGAAAAATACTTTTTCCCTCTTTTTACTTTTTAATGTAAAAAACGTTTCATCTTCACACCCACTAACAGCTCTGTGTTGCCCGTTGCTCTTTTTGTTATTCAAACCCGGGCCTGGCTGGAGAAGATTCCACTGTGTGCACCTCAGTTCAAACTGAGGGAAGAGGTGGGAAATTGCCCACAAAAAAAAAAACGTTAAAAAAATGTTCCAGCTTTACTCAAAATAATACTAAATGAGAGATAAGATCAGACCGTTTTATGTGTAATTTTCCAGTTTTGATTGTTTGCACATTACTTTGAGCTGTCCTGCAGACAGACTCTTCTAAGAAGGTGAGCTGAGCGCTTCATTCCGGTCTTTGTTTAGCCTGTTATGCTTTATACGACAGTTGCACACATGTCAGATAATCACCATGCGACTGTTATATCACAGTTCACACCCAGCTGAAGTCTTCATATCTCCTCCAGCTTACAGTAGAGAAGCAACAAACAGCTTGCTTGATTAATAAATTAAGTATGCTAAATATGGCTTACAGTCATGTTTCTGCAGCAGTATTTAATGATAATCAACACTCCAACAATTACGTCTTTACACTTTACACTTTTAATTATACATTGTGATTTTCTGTTGGCAAACAGGAATGAATTGGGTTCCCTGGTGGATTATTCTCCTAAGCATTAAGCCGTATCATGTGTGTATATCTGTGATGGTTTTTGCTGCTAAAATACCAGGCAAGACACACACACACACACACACACACACTCAGCCTTGCCGGACTAAAATGTTTTATTTATCGTTATGTTTTAGTAGAGGAAGACCCAGTTCGTGCATTCATTATCATAAAGGCCCCAAGACATTATTAGTAAGATGCATTATACAGCACCTAAAGAGCATGCAGGTGGAGTAGCGAGAAGGAATTCTGCCAGAGCTTGATCGCAACTAGCTGTGGCGACGTGACAGAAGTTGACAGTGTCAAAGAGTCTCTATCTCTAGCACATAAACTGTCCCTGAAGCAGACACTTAAGGGAGATGTAAAACACTACACATCTCTCTTTTTCTCTTTCGGCTGTGTTGTTTTCATTGTCATCAGCTTGTTTTTAATATGCTGCGTTGAGTGTGTCAGGGCCCCCAGGCGGTAAATGGTGTATGACAAATGTTACTGCAAGCAGAGCCACTGGAGGTTGACCATATTTTACCTGTGTTGGGCTTCTTGGCGCACCTTTTTGTCGAAAGCTCAAAGCTAGAAGGATCGCCTCTTTTGTCACCTGCTCTGTTCTGGGATGCGTGTGTGTGTGTGTGGTGACACAGTGAAAACAGATGTTGAGGATTCTCACAAAGGCGAGACAAAAATACTGCGGAGGCCTTTTTCTGTTCAATTATTTAGAGTTGAAGAACAGAAGCGGCAGTATCAACACGTTTCCTCTACAGGCCAGACGTTTAGGAGGAACCAATAGCATATTTATATAGTAGCTCATGCCAAGTAGCCAGAAATATCTTCTACTGGTTACCGAGTACCTGCAATCTCCACATACTTCTTTCTGAACGTTTGGAGCGTTTAATGTAAATCGTCCAGGAATTGCTGACAAAAGCCGCCTTCGTAAATATATTTCCGGTTGTTGCAGGCAAATGTATTTTCTCCTTTCTTTGCTCTTTATCTCCCGCCTAGCGATTCCAGGGAAGGAAGAATACCAAAAAATGACTCCACCCTGTTGCTATTTAATTTTATGAAAGCTTAAATACCTGAAAAGCTCCACACCTCTCACAGGCATGTCTTAACTCTTTGCACTTTTGCACTTGATAACATAAAAAGATGTCACTGCCGAGCAGTGGGGTAATGCGTCTAATTATGTTGAACTCAAATAAATAAATTATTTGCTGTTCAGCGGGTGAGGCTGACAGGTTTGCCAACAGCCTGACAAATGGAAGAATCGTTTGCAAATGCAACGTGTGTACACAGCGTTCGGCGGTGGAAAGAGAGGCTAAGACAGGGCGAGCGCTTGACAGACGTTTTTTTCCCCCCTTTTCCTGTGTTAACGCTCTCATTGCTCGGCTCAGAAAATAAAGCAACGTTTGAGGACTATAAGTCTCTGTGTTGCTGTAAACCTGATTGTGCCAAGCCAGATCTGTTTTTCATTAGAGTTCATTATTTGTGACCTCACCTGCAAGTCTAGGCTGTCACTATTAAGTCTGTTCCTGCATGCTTTCACCTACGAAGACTCGTCTGTGTAGTTACAGAAGAAGACATCAGACAGGTAAATTACACCAAACCAAAGCGTTCAAAGTATGAAGGAACCTGTCGTTGGGTTTATGCATCGATTAAGAATTGTGTCCGTCTACAGCTTTGAAACAGAGACAAAGAGATGCGTATTTCGGCAGGGACTTTCCGTAGAAACCCCTGTGTCTGTGGGCGGTTAGATTTGATTATTAGTTTTTGCCACTAGCATAGACGAGCGGAGGTAGTCTCAGTGGAGAGAGAGGAGGATGCATGGTGGTGGGCGTGGAGCTGGAAGACAGCTGATGCTGAATACAGTTCTCCAAAGGTCAACCTAAAACTGTACTGTTGTTCCTTAAGGATGAATGGCACAAATTCATCTTACAGGCCCTCAGAATCTACGTAGGCAGGGTTTTTAGACATCACAGACATGCTCCCGACGCTAAGGCAGCATCTATACCTTCCTTAGGCCAAATTCGAAGACAGCATCATATTTACAGAGAATGTGACAAGCTCCATTATAAAACCTATTGGCAGGAGAAAATGTTTGTACAATTCCTTCAACAGTATTTATAAAAACTGTTCAATATAACTCAATAAAAAATAGACCATTGTACTTAATATATGTATTAATAGTATGGTTTTGTATGCTTATTAGAATATCACACTATTAGCTTAAAGCTGCGTTTTGTAACTTTCGCCTCTCTATCGCCATCTCTCTTTAAAACATAACGTTTCAGGTTAGTTTACATTCTTTTTATTATGTGTTGAAGTAGAAGGAAGCCAAACTAACGTTTCCCAGGAAATCAGGCCCGACAGCTTAAATTGGTACATTATTATAAACTTTTTGGGAATACGGTAAGGGGATTGAACACTGATCTGTCATGTTCTTGCTAAATAACTGATTTTCGCTCATCTTTAACCCCAAAAAGTTACGGATCGCAGCTTTAACACACTAATGCCAGCCTCTGCTAAAATCAGTTGCGTGAAGTCTCTTGTGTGCTTTGCGTGGAAAGCTATTTGTATGAGACATGGAGTTGCTGCTTATATAGAGCGTTTCAAATTAGTCATTTATGAGGTTCTATTTCAGTTATGATGCTTTCTTAGAAGGCAGCTGTCTGTGTAGGCAGCTGAGAGCAAGACAGCCTACTAGATGTTTATGATACCCAATCTCTGTCACATAAACATTTTTTACATTTACATTTTACATTTTAGGCATTTGGCAGACGCTTTTATCCAAAGCGACTTACATTGTACTACACATTGATCACTATACATTGAGTATGTGCAATCCCTGGGATCGAACCCATGACCTTGGTGTTGTTAACACCATGCTCTAACCACTGAGCTACAGGAAAGCTAAACAAATTATGCTGTTTATATTGTGAAGAAAAGGATTTCGTACGTGCGGTGAGGTCTTCTAATGTGGTGAGCAAACGTGGCCCCGGCACTCCATTTAGGGGACTTTCCAAAAATACCTTCATAAAAAGTAGGTACAACAAGCTGACTAATTAGGTGTGATGTGACTAATTGTATGTAAACTAATAATATGATTTTATCTGCTACAGTAGGGAAAGGCCATTTGTGCAAACTGATTTACCAATAGGAGATTATGAGATGTTGCCAATGACAACATCACCCCCCCCCCCCCCCATACTGGGAAAGGAACCCTCCACAGACATCTCTTCATAAGACACACAAACTGGATACGGACACAGACAAACAGACATACAGACACACTGGTCTTCTACCGAGAATATCTGTCTGCTCCAGAAGTGTCATATTATGCCAGTACAGCAGCTGTGTGAGATGTATTTTTTTTCATAATTATTAAGTATTCACATTTACAAACTAGCCCTGTTCACAGATGAAGTCTTACCTTATAAATTATAGATGCTGAAACAATCTCTAAAACATGTTCATTAAAGACAACGCTTTCTTTTAAAAAAAGAGTACCGGCTCATAAATATTTCTTAAAAGCAAATTTCCACACACACACACACACAAAGAAAAGACTCCTTCCTCGACATCTCGAACATGTGAGAGGCATCGCATCAGCCTTCACTCGCAGACGTGCAGGGGACACGCGCGCACGCACAGACAGAAATGCGACTGCGTCGTCTGCGGCAGTGACGCCTCTCTCTTGGAAAAGCTGAGCTCACGTACGCTCGCCTGCTCTGGAAGTGATGTTTGTGTGGATGACACGTATGATCCTTTAATCTCAGGCTCAGCTTGTTGAGCATCAAATTGAAATATCCTGAACAGATGTAAAAACACATGTGAGCCTCGACGCGCAAGCTGTGCCGAGCTTTGTTTCATCTGCTGATGATGGGAGCCTTAAGGAGATCTTTTTAAAATTTCATCACTATTCAAAAGGATAATTAATACGTACCCCCAGGCTTTGATTATGCTCCTCTTACTGTGTACGGCTGGCGTGGAGATAATGAGACACTCATCAGTCGCTGCCAAAGCTCCCCAACAAACGCAGTCGGTCTGTGTGAGATACTTGAGATTCTGTTAAGGTAGAGGCGAAAGGTGCATCCGGCCCGTGCTAATTTGGATCGAGGTGAAGGAGAAGCGTTCTGTGGATGTTGTGTTTACACTGGGCCTCGTGTTGAACTGTGACATCGTGTCTTCCTCTTTGTGTCTCGTGTGGTCCACTTCCCTTTTTATTTGCTAAGCAGGGAGGTGAAGGATTTGGGGAATCTGGGCCGAGGGCAGGAAGGGGGTTTCGGAGCGACAGGCATTTGGGGAGATGATAATGAGAGCTGTCAATTGGAATGCAGCTTGGTGGCTAGGTTTCTAAAGAAATAAACCCTGACCTTTGACCTAGACCTTCCCCTAACAAAAGTTATGGGCAATTACCAAGTGGCTTTGACCTGGCCCAGCAGCTACTGTATGAGCATCAGCAACATGAAGGCCCTGGGTACAATGAAGTGACACCCTAATATCCCAGTTAACAGGGAACGTTCTAAGAACATTGGCTAATGCTCTCTGAATGTTCTTAGTGGAACATTGGTAGAATATTTTTGTTACATGTCATACATCTCCAAAACATTATTATTAAGTAGTTAATGGAATGTTTACAGGATTACAGGAAAAAGTTACAGGATTAAAAAGGTTGAATGTTCTTATAACCGAACAATAACGTTGATTTAACGTATACAAATCGGGGCATTTTGAGCGTTCCTAAAACTTTCAAAAGAATGTTTCTATGACTTAATGTAAACATGTAAACATGGGAAATTAGGTTCTTAAAACCTAAAAAAACTGAAAGGCTAACACGACCCACAGAACTAAAAATCTGTTTTAAAATCTTTATTTTATTTTATAAGGACACATCTTGCTATGGGGCTATTTTGACCAAGCTTACAATGGTGCCCCAAATCAGCCATCGGCATCTGTCTTACTGCTGAGTCAGACTAGTGTAGAATAAGCAACAACTGGCCTGAGTTCAGTGGTCAGGAACACATAGGCCTACACTATTTTTATGGAGATTTTTGGATGAGATTTGACCTCAAAAACAGTGCGAAACCATTTGCCAGATTTGCATGTTTATCATCACGTGTTGCCAGATAGAAATCTCAGCACGGCTTTACTCCTGTAAAAAAATACAATGAATAAATAAAATGAAAAAATCAGCCCTCCCAGCATGCTGTCCAAACTTACAATAGACACCTCTGTTCTGTAAAGCCAGGCTAATTAATTCCTGTGGGTTAAAAAAACACACATGCGTACACATGATGGCCAACCAACATAGACATTACAGCAGATGCCTATCACACACACACATGTGCACAGCTGCACACACTCACACTAACCCTGCTGTGAGCTCCAGCTCCTGCTGGTGTACGAGGGCTGGCTGTGTGCAGCTCTTATCTGCTCACAGGGAAGAGACTGGCAGAGACAAAGCCATGCCTGTAGGTAAGCAGTACACCACATCAGAGTGCTCCAGTGTTTTCCTGCCGTGACAACTACAGTAGTTTGGAGCAGCACACTGAAGAGCCATTTGCAGGTCCACCTCTGGGTCTGACACAACACCAGTGACAGAGTGGCAATCAGAGCGAGTGTGTGAGTGTGTACAGGATTCTGGGTGGGATCTGGAGACACCTGCAGTATCTCAGAGTAAACAGCAAGAAGATTTGTGCTTATTCAACAATAAAATGGAGCTGGCAAATCATTTTTATTTTAAATGGGATATTAAACGAGGAACAAAAAAACAGGAAGGCAATTGATTATGTTCAATGAGAATTGACTGGATCGTGGTTATGTACCGAACTGGATCAAGGTGGTTGAAGGGGAGGTGTAGGAAAAGTAAAAGGGAATCCTGACATCATCGGAAAAGGAGCCATTTATTGCATTCTGATAAACACAATTTAAAAATGAAAAATGATGAATGATGAATATTGATGAATTTAATTGATGAATGATGAATTTAAAAATGGAATGATGTCATCAGTTAATTTACTCCCAATAAGAGCAGGATTTTGTATTAAACAAGATGTGCCATAAACAATTACAAACAGCATTATGAAAAATGACATATTTACATGATTTGATATCAACATCATCATAAAAATAAACGTGTTACTTAAGTAAAATGTTACTTCATATAAACACATTGACGTGCATGTCTGTCAGAAATCCCCCATTTTAATTTTGAGTCCCCATTTACATCCAGTATAAACATTTTTCTTGAGTGATCCAATCAGAAAACACAGGTGTTAATGTGGTACAAATTATTTTGTGTTTTCTAATACATCAATAATTCAACTATTCTCAGAGAAATTTAGAATTCTTAGTTCACATTTAAATGTTTTTGTCTCTGTATAAAGACATTGTAACTCCAGACAAAAATACAGACACTCAAATCTGATCATAAGGGGTCACAAAAATACATTAGAGACCACCTGAGACAAACTGTATGCCAGGTGTAAACAGGGCTTTAAGCAACTGGCTGCTAAAACAATGCAGACGCGCATGTAAATAAACAATGCTATCAGTTTGCACAATTTATTCTTAGTAAATTCACCTTCACAATGATGATAATGAGGGCAGTGCTAGAGGAGTGTAAAAAGCGCCCCAGCGAGACTCTTGTTAGTCTCTAATGATTCATGCTCATTGGCATATTTATGTCAGAAATATTCATCAATTCACTATTGTATTACACACAGACACAGATGCGCACAAACATACAGGCGTGTATGCATAATGCGCGTAATGTGTAATGCAGATAAATGGATGGACGGACGGACGGACAGACAGAAGGACAGACAGACGGAAGGACGGAAGGACGGATAGATTCGATTCGTACTTGTGCATTAGTGTTGGCGTGTTCAGAATAAACACTGCAGATTTGCTGATGTTCAGGCTCACGTTGGTTAGGGGCCTCTTGGTACTTTAATGCATTCTTCTGTAAATGTGCTGGGTTGAGCCAGAAGAAAGCCGCAGCCTCATCCGTATAGCTGCTGGATTCTCCCAAGGTGCTCCTCTATTATGCCTTTTGCAAGAGGCATCTGCGGCAGCCACACAAGATGCTCTATTATGCCTCCTGTGAGAGGCATCTGTGGCAGTCACATTTTGAAACTTCACACGGCCTTTTACACAAAAATAATTTGATCCAAGCCATCTGCCACTCTGTGATGGATACATGTGTAGAGACACGGGTTTCTGACAACACTGTGTCGTCTCTTCTCTAGACAGATAATAGCATGTCAGAGACACTGGCCAAGGGGCCACATGTTAGCAGTCGGCTGAAGTGACATTTGAGATGGTCTTGGGACCTGTTTGCCGTGGCAGCAGCCATCCAAGTGTCCTACAATTCAATTCGGTGCTTGACAGTGTACGAAATTATCTCAAGACAGATGAAAGATTGTTAGTGAACTGAACATTTTCTATGGAGGGCAAGACATTCAAGGACTTCTGGGTAGATTACGGTATGAAGGCACCACTTTAAATAACCAGGCAACGAGTCCTGCATCTAAAATGTGTCTAAAAGTTTTTTATTCAAAATGATTAGTTTTTTTGGGAGGCAGCTCCTTCCATCGCACCGGTCTGTCTGTAAACGCAACCGTTTCACTGTTGATCTGCTGCTCTGGTCCAGGCTCGGGTCTCTTTGGGGTCACACTTTCTCATTCTTCATCCACGCTCCCCTTAACCTGAGTGACAAACAGCGTGCCGTGCCTCGGAGCTGTGAGCTCGATCGGCTGTAATCCTCCTACCTCACGAGCTCCGGTCAATGAGTGTCAATCAGACCTCGCCCTCAGCTCGCATTCGCAACAAGTTCCGTATCCTTAGAAAACAATTATGATTGGGCTGTTGTGAAAATTGATCCCTGGGTTGAGAAACTCAACGCACACAATCTTCTCTGGCTGGTGGGGTCCTGCCATGGGAAGCAATTACTGCTGGTTGCCAGCTGACAGCCTCATTCCGGAGTGAGTCAGGGCTGGCTTGATCCTCGGGCACTCTCTAGGCAAATTGTATCCTCGCACTCATCTCAAACCTCTTACCAACTGCTGGCTTCTATCAGGAAAATAGATTGTTCCCTTTGTTCCCAATGCATGTTGGGGAATGGGGTAGACATGACGTTTCAACAGCAAGAAGCTGCTTTAATTTTAATGGGCCGCACTGTATGCTGGGGCAGAGGGGGCCTGGTCCGAATACAAGCTTCTGTCTGCAGACCTGGAGGAGGCCGGAGGATGGGACCTCCATCAACTTGACAGGTATCATATCATTCTAACAGTGACGTGCAGAATCCACATCCCAGTTTATCGGACAGTTTGAGAGCCGAATTGTTCTGCTAGCCCACTTTGGCACTGATGGCTCGCTCAAGGTGATATTTGTCAATTATAGACTTTCCAAAAAGAAATGAAGTTTGAGTCTGAACACAAAACTAACTGTGTTTCACGTGAATATACTGTGTATATATATAGAGAGAGAGAAAGAGAGAGAGCAAAAGAGACTCATATCTAGGACAGAATGAATAGTCCGCATAGAATAATCACAGCAATGGTCACAAATGTTCAAAACTAAAGTTTTAATATATTTTTGTCTGTTTATAGGATTTGCAATACTCTAGAGACATGGCTTAGCAATTTAGTATTTAATTTCTTAATCTACGAGCTGCTGATCAGATCAACGTAGAAACATTGGTGATAAATTCGGAGATGAAGTTCATCCACGATCAATTATGTTTCATTTAATCCTTTTATGTAAGTCACAATAGTGCGTTCAAGCCTCATTACTTCACAAAGGCGCCATGTTACTTCCTCGCACGCTAACGCATACTCCCTCAAGAAATAGAATCAGTCGATCCGTGTCGATCTTAAGTTTATAATGTGCAGGACTGTATTAAAAGGGGAAAATCTCAGTTCAAACTCTCGTCTGTCAGTTTAGTTATTCATTTAATAAACACATCAAGAGACCGCTCGGTGAACGCTTTAATCATTGCAATGAACGCACGTAGCTGCATTCCTCTCTCTCTCGCACTGCGTATTCCGAGCACTAGAGAATAAATAAATTAAAATATATACAGCCCACAACTAATTATCATGCAAATACAGCGGCAACAAAGCATAGAGGGGCCGTTCATCTATGCCGGAGCGTCGTCGCAATTCCCAGATGTGCTTTAAGCTGTCCGTAGCACAATTAGAGACAGAGTGAGATGGCAAGAGAGAGACAGAACCGTCTGTCACTTATTCATTGTCAAATTAATTCCGTTTTTTTCGCACCCGTGTCTACCGGCGAGCGGCGCGTGTCACCTGCCTCTCGCGACGTCACCGATAATAGGAGGAGAAGCGCGCGGGACAAGACCAACGTGTTTCCGTCACACAATCACGTCACCTGTTGACGCCACCGCGAGAGGGACGCGCTCGCCTTTGATAAGGTCGAGGACGAGCGGCGTCAACGTTACAGTCGTTTAATTGACTTTCGGAGACGAGCAAAGAGCCAGCAAACGACTGCAAGGAGTCATCAGGGCCGGACATTTTGTCTGAATGTGGTAGGAGTGGATTGGGCAGGGACACGTGCTATTATGCCGCCTGTCAACCCGATTTGCGCTCTCAGGTGTGAAGTTGAGCTTCACGCTTTGACTGCGAGCAGTTGCGTCACATGGTGTTGTTTACGTCACATGGTGTTGTTTAGATATGGTTGCAGAGTGATGGCGGAGGGGCTGAAATGGAGAAGATGGCTGGATCAGGCAGGGCGCTAGAAACTGTTGACATCAGGGTCAACAGCTGGGTGGACATGGACGGGTCATGCCCTCTTATTTATTGGGTGACTATTTAGGGTGAAATGTTTTTGAAGGTTAAACTGAGTATACTTTCCTCTTTATGTTTTACACATAATTTTAATAAATGCTGTTAAGTTCTTAGTAGGGGTGGATGGTGTCATGAAGCCCAAGTGTAGGCAACGTTATGTATTACTGAATCTCAGTAACCCCCTAATAAATGTGTATAAAATAAAC
>JAZGTJ010000065.1:1742-14773 GCA_036877575.1 Botia almorhae
GGGTTCTGCTATGGAGATTCTTCATCTCTATAATCTATTCACTCATGTCTCTGATTCTCAACAAGATGCCCAAGGCGCTGTGTGTTTTTAGAGTGTGTGAGTTTGTGTGCAGTTGTTATTGTGAGTGGGATATGTATAAGCTGTTGCTCTCTCGCTCCTCTCTCTCTCTCTTTCTTAGACAAAGAGCCACTTGTAGGAGCTCTGCTTGACAGTGGACAATGACATGACCAACACACTCTATACGTACACCCGGCGTCTTTGAGTGCGTGTCCATTCAGAAAAAGATAGGTGACTGCCTTATAATTTAGTTTAGCTAGAGTTTGTTTCATACCAAAAATAAAAATGATGTTTCGTCTCGAAATTTGAAAGGTGTGCACAAATATATTGCGTGTTGTGTATATGAGAGTACCGCTGTCGATCCATTGTGAATGTTAGACGTAATGCCAAGCCATCTGATTACAGACCCTCTTAGAATGTAGGCGGTTATGTGTAAAAGGTGTCTGTGTCTAGGTCTCTCACTCTTTCTCTCTCTCTCTCTTGAATGAAGCTGATTTGCATGGCTGCTGTATTCAGTATTTAATTGGTGCCATTCAGTCCCGGTCTAATCCCGTGTTCACTTGTTTAAAAAATGCGAGGAGGCCTCTTATTGAATGTGTGTGTGTATGTATGTGTGTAACTCTGTGTGTGTCAGTGCACAGAAACTCAAGTGTGTATGTGTGTGCGCGCATAATTACATTTACAATTTGAATTAAGACAGCTCCCCCACTCTGTGTGATACTTAATGAATTCAGTTTTTAAGCAGGAAATGATGCCAAAGTTGTTCATTATCGCAGCTCTGTCTCACTAAAATTCAGTTATTCTGATTTTGTTCCCTAATTATGTCTGATAACACAAAGTCACGTAACACTTACTGGTAACGTTCATTAATTACATTATTACATTATTCAATGCTTAACAGGTTATTAATTCAAACTGATGGAATTTTTTATGTTAAAAAACTTCTCTGAGAAGTTTTCTCTGAAAAGGGTAAATAACACTGTGTGGTACATTTAGAACATTCCTACCAGCCTGACACAGAAACATTGGCTCAACCTGTGAGTCTGGGGTGGGATTATTTGTTTGTCGCCCAATGACAGACTGGAAAACTTGTTTAGAAACATTATTTTTATTAAATTTTTGATTTGTTTTGCTAGTGCCACCTAAGTTACACGTTTCTACCTTAAATGTTCATTAAAAAAGAAATATATTAAAAAACATTAAATACATTTTATAGCAACCATGTTCTCATAAATGTTTTATATATTCATAATTAAACGTTAATGAACTACTGATCTGTTAAGCATTATGTAATGGTTATTAATGACTTACAAAGTTAAATATTTAAAATTATGAACTGTTACACAAGGTAATTATAACAGTAATAATTATTAACAATTGTTTAAAAAAACCTTCAGAGAGTTACAGTAACACTGTTTTTCTGACCTGTCTGACACCTTCACACACAGACACACAAACCCTTAGAAAGTGTTACCTAAATTATTATACATTTTCCAGTAAGTCAGATCTTTTCAAAGTCAGCAGTATGCATGTTTAGGCTGTCGCAAATAGGCCGTCTCAGGTCCTGTTTTTGAGAAGAAAAGTTTGAGAAGTTTTGCAGCAGCTGCTGATTTGACAGGAAGTGATGAAGTCTTTTGTTCAGAGTTGAGAAGGTCAGATTCTTCCTTCTTCTCGCCCGGTTTCTTTCTCTGTTTTTGATTTGTTCAGTCATAGGCAGCCGTCAGAGGAAGGGCACGAGTTTGACATCTTCATTGATGAGGAAAAAGAAAGGGATGAAAAGAGAGATCTAAAAACAGAGGGATAAAGGAAGGACAGGCCGAAACTGAGAAGAGGCCACAGACGTGGAAGGCAAATGTCACACAAAGAGTTTAACCCTGCAGAAGTCCTTCAGTCATGCAAATCTCTCGTTCTCTCACATGCGCACTCAGACGTTCTAGTTGTGCGTGTGAATGCTCAAGATCTGCTTTCATGGAGCGTTGTGAGATCGCCCTGAAGTCATTAAGCTCTAATATTTACTCATTGTCTGGGACACTGACGAATGAGGACGTTTAATGAGCTTCCTGAATTCTTTACATGCCTGTTACTGTTTGCTCTGGTTTGTTTTTCATTTTAATTGTTTTATAGTTATTTCTTTTCTCAAACTTTTTTGCAAAAAAAAAGTTTCTACATCTAAATTAACTGGTTTTATTTTAATTATAATAAAATTTGCAAAATAAAAAATAGATGTATTTACATAATTTACATAATGAGTTATAAATGAAATAATTTAACTTGACTAAATCAATCTGACTTTTGTACATCAAGTTTTGTAAATTTAAGGTTACTGAAATGGAAGTCATATGTTTAGATCAAGCATTGCTCTTAACTAACTACTGTACTTTTTGCTTTTCACTTTTCGCTTTTAAGCTATATAAACAAGAGCATGTGAACCGTACACTGTCAGTTGCAGTGTGTATGTTTAAGCATGTTTATCTGTTCTCGTTGTTTTTCTTGTTTTTCTTACTGAGACCATAATTGTGTTTTTTCAATGTTGTTAATCGCCATGTCATAATTGGAGTATTTCGGGACTGTATGCACCTCACACACGCTTGAATACACATACAGCATGTTTTGTAAAACAGAAAGACGTCCATGCACCAGTAAAGTTTTTGTTGCTAATTCGTCTGTGAAGATGTTTTGTGTGCTGTGCTATTATGAGTGCATTAAAGAAATAAACAGCCTGCAGCAAGCAGCACTGTAGCATTAGCATTGCATTATACAGAACCAATATCTGAGTTTGACCATATATTAGGAAAAGGCATTTATGCGTTTTTCTAATTTAAAGGGTTTGTTTTACTGCATTATTCAGCATGTGTGTATGTTTCCTGCATTATAATGTGTGTGTGTGTGTGTGTACTGTGTGTGTGCGCATTTCTTGTTTATAGTTTTAGGGGATTTCTGCATGTGTGTTTGCATTTTTGTCTGTGTGTATGCGTTTGTAGTTTTAGGAGGTGTATGTGTTTGTCCTTGTGTGCATGTGTGTATGTGCGCGGTTTGCAGTAAAATGTGTAAAGGACCGTGTTGCAATTATATCTCCTTACAGAGGCCTACTGATACATACACACACACACACACACATACGAGCCAGTGTTGCTGAGAATAAATAAGACATTTCCTGTCTGTGTGTGCTGTTTGGATCATCACATGAGCAATAAATTATAAACTTTAATAAATGAATTGAGATGCTTCTCTTTCCCTGTCTAATAAATCAAAGTCAGATGATCTCACCATGCAGCGCATGTTTTCCTTTTACTTTACTCTTTTATTTTACTCTCGTTATTTGAAATTGTTTTTTATTTTGAAATATGTTATTAAGAGGAAAAAGGGAATGGTGATAGTCCCTCTGGAGTGGTTTGCGGAGAGTTTTGGCAGTCTGGGGGGGTATTTGAACCCAAGTTTTCCGCTCGTGAGCGTGAGCTCCAGAGAGATGCAGATTATACTGACAGTCAGACTCAGGCATGAGTGTGTGTGTTGGATTTTTATTCTTTATTATTTTATTTTACTTTGTATGCTTTGTGTTGCAGGTTTGTATCTGGGAAAGGCTTGGTGATCTACCCGGAGATTGGGGATAAACTGGACATTATCTGCCCGAAGGGGGACATGGGGCGGCCGTATGAGTTTTATAAACTCTACTTGGTGAAGAAAGAGCAGGTGGAGACCTGCAGCACCATACTGGACCCAAATGTTTTGGTGACGTGCAACAAGCCAGAGAAAGACATCAAATTCACCATCAAGTTCCAGGAGTTCAGTCCAAACTACATGGGACTGGAGTTCAAGCGTTTCACAAACTATTACATCACCTGTAAGTAACCACAGCTTCTCTGTTAGACAGGTGTGAATGTGTAGTTCTAGTATAGCTATAGTTTTATAAACTTTCTGTTTAGTATGTATGTGCTGGGACAGAACACCTCACAAGCATAATTACACCTGAAATCACTGTTACAGGGAACAGCCAACGGTCCCAAAATTGCTTAATGATCACACTAAATTGTCTTAATGAAGATTTAACAATGAAAATGCGTTGTTTGGGTTAGATTTAGGGCTGTGTGTATGTTGGTGTGTAAGAGAGAAAGAGAGAGAAATGGTTGTATATTTCTAAAAGTTTGTAAGTAGTATAGTCAAGCTTTTCTAAAGGAGATATACAAGCAGACTAATATTCCAGACACATTCTCTATTAGATTAATGGTATATTCTTTAAAGACCCCAAGACCTGAGCTCACCCACAAGCATATACTTGCACTTTACATGCATACAGTCTTTGGCAATGTACCCATCATGTTTGTTTTAAAAGCTTCGCTTGTCAGTTGTAATAATGTGAATAATCTCATGCACTGATAAATGCATCTAAAAAGATAATAAAAAAGTACTTAAGCCCTAATAAAGCATTAATCCTAAATTGTAAATTTTTAAAACACATCCCTAATACAGCATAAATGCAGGCTAAATCGTTAGAATATGAGATGCAGTCAGCAAGGAACAGCATGGTGAATGTAACACATTCTCTCTCTCTGCCTTTCTCTATCACTCACTGTGAGCAGCTCCTTTATTTCTTTCTTTTTTTAACTCCCTCCCCAAGGATGGTGAGAGAGAGCGAGAGCGAGAGAGAGAGCGAGAGGGAGGACAGTTTCAGTCAGGCATGTGTCATTGGTTGTCTTGCCTCACTGAGTTTTCGGTCTCTTGGCCATGACGCCCAGACATGTCCCATAATCCACTTCACCTCTACTGACCCATCACTGCTACACTCCCAGCAACCAGTGGGGCTGCTATTAGATCCAGTAAAACACACACACATGTTTACTTATCTATCTAAATGGGGACATTCCATATTCTTCTATGTTTTTATACACAGCTAGTTATAACCCTATAACCTAACCCACACTTTTACCCTAACTTTGCATTTTTACATTTAAAAAACTTTATTTACAATATTTAACTTTATTTACTACAGAATTTCTGCAAATCATGATGTCCCCAAAAGGGCGTCAACTATGCTCAGATTTGTCAGGCTTTGCTGACTTTTGTTTACAAATTTGTCCTCAAAATATGGTTAAGTAAACCCACCCACACCAAGTGACTCCCTATCAACCAGTTCTTGCTCGGGTAAACAGGAGGTCTGGTTAAAATAATTTTGCTGAAACGTGTATATTTTGGGTTCACTGATTCTTGCTGTCTGGTCATTGTTTTCATTGGTCATCCTGGTTAATAACTCAACAAGAGACTGTGGCATGTGAACGTCACACACATCTATATTGCCCTCAGCAAGAGCTTCTTTAACAGTGTTTCTACAACGCCATTCACATCTGTACACTTTTGGTATGTTGCATTGTTGTGTACTTACATTGTTTACATACAGTGGGTTCCTAAACTGATTGTAGTTTGGCATCAGTATAGATGCAGTTTAATATAAACCTCCCACTTGTGTGTGTGGTAAATGTAAGCAAGATGTTTCCAGTCATCTAAACTGACCACTAACTAGAATCCTTTTAAAAGAAACACACAGACTTTTCAACACAAACATATTGAACTAATTACGTTCTTAAAATTCCCCAAGTTAAAAAAGCAAAAAGCGTTTTACTGTGTAGATTTCTACCTTTGTTTGTCTGTCTTTTCCCTGGTGTGGTTGGTTGCTTTGTTTGTGGTTTAAAGTTTATGATGATTTAGTCGTGTCGTTATCACAATAATGTTATGATGTTTTTGTTAGCATTTTAGCCTGTGTGCTAATTAAAAGTGGTTTTAAATATAAAAGATGATGTGACATACGGTTTTTATTATTGCAAAACAGATACCTGCAGCTGTCAGCCTTGGCAGCGCACTCACAAGCACACAAACGTCCTATTTAGTAAGTCTGACTGAATCCAGACATTAGTCAATTTATTGCTACACAATAATCAGATTCTTAATAGCCAAATACCAGCAACCATTTTAGAATGTTCGGCTGTTACTAAAATATATTAATTGTGGTAACCCAGAAATCTCAGAATCTTCGCTATAGATTTGCAGTTCTGACGCAGCAGATGTGCTATCAGTGTGGAAATGCAACGTGATGGGCTGTTGCTTCTCTCGCACACTGCAAGATGCAAGATGCGTGTAACAGGCCCTAATACTGACAAATAATTATGCGTTGCCCCGCCCACCCCCTTCAGCCTGTCTGTCAGGTTTGAAAACGCTGTTTCAGTTGCTGTACTGTCATTGTAGGTGTTTTTTCCATCTACCAGAATCTGCTGTTCTCCTGTCACTTTATTTGCCTCTTTCTGTGAGGTGTGATGTGAGTGTTTTCTCTCTATCTTTCCTATTTCGTCTGAATGTTGCGGCTGTGTTGATTTCTGTGACGATGCTGACTATATTTTCTTTTTGTGGCGTTCACTTACCCATCGTATCATCATCATGCCGCCCATGTTGTACCCGAACACCCCCCAGATTTATTTTAGAAAGAACTGGCGAGCTGTTTGATTTCCATCTGGTTCGCTGGATTCATCTTCACCCTCCACTTCATCTACATTTTCAATTTACTTGTCAATTTGCTAGCGCTGTCAACTTAACGTTTTAATTTAGCGTGATTAATTATTAAAAAATAACACAGTTAAACTTTAATGCAATTATTCATTCCTCCTGAACTGCATGCTTGTTCTGTAATAAGGAAATGTATTTATGTTTTAACAAGTGCACGGCAAACGCAGCAGAACGAAACAAAATACAATGGTCTGGGCGCCTTAAAATGTGGCACACAGCGCAAAACGCTAAAAAACAGTGAGACACTGCTTGTGTATACAAACCAAGAATTATAAAAAAATAACAGATGGAATACATTAATGTTTCTGTGTGAACAGAGCAGGTTACTGCTGTCCATTTTGGACAGGGCATAATTTAAAATCTGAACGGATCAAATTGAAAAGATCAAATTCAGATGAATTATTAGTTCATCCAAAAGACTGCACTTCACAATGTTGAAAGTCAATATGTTGTAGGGATGTGACGATATATCAATGCTACGGGTCAGTTCATATCATGGTTTTGGAGCCTCTGTTTGGTTCTGTTTGTGGGGGCCGGGTTCGTGGCATGGCACCATAAATGCTAAAGAACACTAGATTTACTTTTAACTTAATAATAATACCTGAAGACAGTAACTTTAGCGTAAGGGGGAATTCCCCCATCAGAAGCTTATGTGAGGGGATTGATATATTTTGTGGGTGGGGCTTGTAGGAGTTGTTTTAGAAAGACATTAAAAAATATCCATGCGTTTTTATTTCAAAGCAGTTTAATAAAGAACGATGCCTTAGAAAGGCTTCAGTAAACCAGCCACAGGCCTTTGTCACACTATACTATATTATACTGTACACGCTTCTTTCCCGGTTTTCGGTTCAGTTTTATATCGTTACACCCCTAATATGTAGGCTTGTCACTAGAGAGATTCAGAGCAGTGGCTCCAGAGGCCAATCCGACCACTGAAATCTCCTCTGCTTTATCCGTGTAACTATGTGTCAAATGGTCTCCAGTCTGTCTGCAGAAGTTCTTTGAACTAGGCCGAGTCTGCTCACTCCACTCTGTCTCAGCCTCAGAGTCATACATGTTCACTTTCTTCTGCTGATCCGTGCCACGGTGGTTAGCGCAAATGCCTCAGACACATTGTGCCATGGTGCCCATAGGGGTCATGCAGGTTCAGGTTTAGCCTGCGATATGTCCCTACCCTCTTTCCCTGAAGTTGTTTATTGCTTTTCTAAAAAGTTTTTCTAAAACAGTTCTCCTGATTTTCATATATCATCTTTCTGTCACTAGAGAGAGCAGATTTAGCTATGTATGTTTTATTGTTTGAAGATTTCTCTATGGCTGGACTGGGGTCACCAAGTCTGTGCTTGGTCAGATTCTGTCTCTGGTTCTAATTGTGAGGAGATATTCTGAGAATTCACTCTCTTTTATAGGCTGATTCAATTCCAGTATGTGTTCCAGAACAACTCAGTCCCAGTCTGATCATCTCGTTCCCTCTTCTGGGAATGTTCCCTCTTGTGTAGTATCTAATAATGGTGCTACAAATTTGCAATGGTCCTTATTAGCTGGTTGTTTGGGTGTCTTTATTTCAGAACCTGCTGATGAACTTATTTGAGCTCTCCTGATTTGAACTTTTTACAACATTTCTGTGGAATGTTAGAGACCAAATCTCGATATTAACTCTGACAGGGTTTAGCTGAAACTGCCCTCACCATGTTATTTATTTTTAAAATTTCTATCGATTTAGCAACCACAGATGAAAAAGATTAGCATTGTTGGACATCCATTTTTTCATTCACCAAGGTTTTGCCTCCACAAAATAACCATGCTGAAAGATATCAAATTGTCAAAAGGACGTGTGTGTGTGTGGACGTATGTTTAAGAAGTTGATTTGAAAAGCATGACAATGGAAACAGTACCGTCATACAGTCCAGGGAGTACTAAATATGATGAAAAAGAGAATAAGTGAGGGATGGAAAATAAAAAAATGGCGAGCAGTCAGAAGATTTTGTGATTATCACTGCATGAAACGTACCTAATGACCAGATGAGTAGATGTGTGAGGCTGCCTAAAAGGCTCTAATGGTTTTTAAGATGTTTTCAGGATTAGGGAGTTAAATTAAAGGTTGTTTCGGGTCAGCTTCTCTTCCGTGTGACTGTTTGTGTGTGTGTGAGGGTACGCGTTCGGTTCTGTGTGTATTTTTGTGTAAGGCTGTGTCAGCAACATATGATTCTGATTTCAGACGGTCTAACTTTGAAGTAATTCTGACCAAACCGCTGCACCAAAACGATGAGTGTGTGTGTTGTGTGTGTCTTTGTGTAACCTCTCACCATAACTGTCTCTCAGGCCACAGCTAAAGTATGAAAATAAGTAGCTTCATTTCGCTGTGGTTGCGTTGGGGCGAGAGAGGTCAAATATCACATCGAGCTGTGTGTGTGTTTGTGTGTGTAAGATGCCTGATTTAAGGGTCCCCTCTAACATGCACAAAAACGAAAAGCAAACGATTGACTTTAGCTGCTTTGTAACATGAGAGCAATTTGGCTTTCATTGCAAACTGCTATTGAATACCAATTCAATATTCAGCCTCAACAATCTCTAGCTCTCTGGAGTCTTTAACCCTCTATTGTAAGTATAACTATAAAGCAGAGATAAAGTATTTAGTAAGTATAATGTTATTGTATTAGATTCTGTCATGTAGCAGTTTGTAGTTTTAATGTGTTACACTACTCGCTTACTTGCATTGCTCTGTTTTTTAAAACAGTAAGATTCTGTCATTGACAAATGTTACTAGTTACCTAATTTTAAATATTTCAATAAATTAAACCTGTCTTTGATCAGATTATTCACAGTGTCTCACAGCAGTGCTTCCAAACATCAAAAAAGTTTTTGAGTTTAATAATAGTTTTAATAGTGTTTTAAAAAAGTTTTAAAAGTTTTAAAAACCTTTTGAAGGGGTCACATCATATTTTTTATTCTTTCTCTTGAGGTCAACTTCTTTTGTCCCAAAAACATAACCTAATTTAATCTTAATCATAATTTACTTTTCATAATTAATTTAATAATTTTTACCTTTTCTGTCGCCCTTATAATTAAAGGAATATTTCACCTAAAAAAATAAAATTTCTCCCATCTTTTGTTCACTTCATGTCATTCTAAACCTTCTAAACCTGCTTCTTGCAAAAAAAAGATTGAAATACAGTTTTGAAATATACTGGTAATCAAACAACAGTGGCACCCATTGACTTCCATTGGAAACAAAAAAACTGAGACATATATCAACTGAGACAAATATCTTTTGTGTTCCACAGAAGAAAAAAGTCTTGAGGGTGAGAAAATGATGGAAAAATTTTAATTGTAGGGTGAACTGTCCCTTTAAAGGTGACACACAAGACTTCTGTGTAAACATTTCTTCTAATGTGAAATAAGATACAGAGCTCTGCTGCACTCACTCACAAGTCAAATATAGTTTTTAACTGCCTTATCCTTCGATAACAGACTCTTAAACTACATTACACTGTGACAGGATCACAAAGCAGTTCGCACTGAAATGTGAGGCACAACCCTTAAGATCAGGCTGAAAGATCAGTGACCATGATTAAATAAAGTTAGAAATAATAGCATCCAGCTTATTTCCTTTGTGTGACTTGAGTGCAACTGGGTGAGCTGAGTTTCTGATCGGCAGATTTCATCATTGATTTGTAAACATAGACGGTTATTTATTCATCTCTGACATCATTCAGTTGTGGAAGTCAAGAATGAGCTGTTTCATTAAATGACCTCTTTGGACTGTGAAGGAAGTTTCAAAGTACAAAGAGTGTTATCATAACGCAACCTTTTTATCTTAAAAATAGATTTCTAATAGTATGACCTCTTTAATATGGCTTTTAATATGGATAATGTCTGCAATAAAGGGTTAATATTTGAAGTCCTGAGGGTGGTACTGATAACAGAATGAGTTATCAGTATGTATAATAAATTGCTTTCTTAAATTACTGTGAACACACCTATCGCAAACATTCCTTTTACATACTGCACACAGAAGTATAACAAAAAACGCCCTGAATCTGTTGCTCCTTGCAGTCAAATTTAGCTGTGTTTTAAGTTTAGCGTTTATGGTGTATTTGGTCTTTATGGCAAGTACTACTACAAAAAGACATAGTCAGCTAAACAACTTTTTCTGCCCATTGAGGTATACGCGTGCACACTAGAAAAAGAAAGCAATATAAAATACAGAGATCATCTTTCTCTGTCTTATGGGACGTCGAGCACCAGGTGCACCAAACGGAGCGGGATATCTGCTGTGTGTGTGTGTGTGTGTGCGTGATGTCACTCTGTCTTACGATCAGCATGTGTATGGATGTGGTTGCTGTAGTAATGGTCACCGTTGCCGTAGAGATGCCCATGTGGATGTCCCAGTAGGCGATGAAGGTCAGTGATGCATGATGGATCACACTACCCATGGAGCTAATGCACGTAATGAGTGTTTGTCTGCGCTAGAGACGGCCAGTGTGCGAGCTACAGAAAAACATAATAATCGACAGTTAATTACATCCCCATTGTGCGCAGTTTCTGTGTTTCTTATGCTAACATGCACAGGTTAAAAACATGACAAGGATAAGTGGGTCTTAGGGGTCAGTATCCTTTGAACCAGAAACTCCTGTACATGTGGAATTGTGGGTGATCTGGATTACTGACGTCAAGAACGCACACACAGTGCTGCGCTGTCTGGTCATCAAATCCACCTGAACTCTCCCCTCTCTGCTTCATTAATCCCTGAACGCTTTAACCAGAAATGCTTTTAATATGGTCCGAATATAATAAACATAATGGCTTGTGCTGTTGTTTTAAAATGGTCTAATTTGCAATAGCGCCGATATGCATCTGCGATCAGTAACTGCATGTGCTGGTCGTTTTGTTCACTTACAGGTAATTTGAGTGAATGGGTGGTAGTGTTTATATTTACAGTGAAGAAGAAAGAAGGAATGAAAGAAGGAAGAATGGAAAAACAGGGGGAGAAGCAGGGAAAAAAATGAAAGGAATTACGAAGAGTAAGAACAAGAAGAAGGACAGAACACAGTAAACAGGAAGTAGAAAAATTAAATGGGGGAAAGAAGGAAGAAAGGTAGAAAGAAAGAAAGGTTACATGATAGAAGTGTTGAATTCCATCAGTCCAGCGAGCCATGCAGAGGGAGAAAGAGAGAGAGTGAAATCACAGGCCAAGTCTCCTCTAGTTTCATTCCTCCCTTCATGAAACCTCACTAGTGTGTTGCTTCATTTTGAGGGATTTTCTACTGGAACAATATGAGCTTTGTTTTTAGATAACAAATAATGACCCCTAAAACACACGCATGCATATCTCATTATTATATACTCAGTCAAACACACTCGCTCTGAACCTGCGGACAGACATGCCTAGATAACAGATCTATTCTTTTGTATTCACATTCAGCTCTTCTGTTTGTATGTGGATGTCGAAGGGAAATCAAGTTGGTGAGGTTGGATGGTTATTGCATTTTAATTTTTATTTTTCCACAACACTGACACGCACACACACCCCCATTGAGCTGTACGTCCTGCGAATTTAAAGGTCGGACGTTATGTGTCTGCTGGACCAGTATAAAGATCTGATTGGACAAGCTTTTGGAAGCAAAAGAAGATCTAATCTAGCTGTGTCTCATCTGATGAGTTGTGTGTGTGTATTTGTGTGTGTTGGAATGACCTGTCTCTGTGTGGGGCTCTGTGTTGACTGTTGCAGTTGTTGACTGCATTTAGAATGAACACTGACCCAAATCTTATAGACAAACACACACACACACACACACACACACAAAAAGAGTGAAACTGTTTAGTAGCCACAGGAAGCCCATTATACATCTTCTGTCTCACACAAAGCTGTTTTTCAGATGTCTCTAGCCTTTGTTTTAATAACTCATCAGTCAGAGACTCATATGGAAAGAGCGCTGGGATCTGCTGACTGTAATGTAAAATGTTACATCCAACAAAATATTCATTTTGACTCAGCTGTGGTCATGAACATTTTAAGTCTATTCATTGAGGTTTGGATCCTCTGATCCTGCGGTATGCGTAGTGAGAACGTTCAGTCCAATTAGGTCTTGTTAAATATTCAGAGCTTTTTCAAAATTGAACAGTTTTTCAATAACTTCAACACAGTTCCAACACAGTTTATTGTACGACAATAAACAAACATCTTTTAAAAAGAAACCATGAACTGCATAGGCCCAACAATATGCAAAATTACTAAGTGTTTGGTTTCTAAATGTCTCCTGAAATTCAATAATTCAATAGCCAACAAGCCACCACACAATACACATTGAAGTCGCACAAACCATGTTTTTCCATTTTGTGAGTGCACCTGTGTCGTTTTCTTCCTGGTTTTAGAGGATGAGAGCATATTACACAACCTGTCCATGTTGGACATCTGCCATCTGTTT
>JAZGTJ010000065.1:14802-114857 GCA_036877575.1 Botia almorhae
TTACAGTCTGATTTGCTGTCCTAATAATAGATGCTTATATACTATAGTGCAATTTATTAATCTGCTCTATGTGACCCTGATAATTACTCATCTGATGTACACAATGTAAAAAAATACAAGGCAGGCATGAGATGGATTCATGGTGGTAGAAGAATAAGTGTACTGCTACAAACAAACACTGATATGCACGCATGCACACAGGAACTAAAAACCCCACCATCCTATATGTCAGTCAGTAGGAGATGCTAACTGTGGCAACAGTATATTTATTGTGACAACACTGAATATCTTTGTCTTTTTCTCTCTTACACACACACACACACACACTCACTGTAGAGGCTTTCACAGATGGTAAATCCCCAGCCACTGCATGTTTTTCATAATATGTGTGTATACACCTTTTATAAATCTAAATCTAAATCTCCCTGCGTGGCCATTGAGCCGTTTGTCTTTGTGTGTTAACAAGATATTTATTTTAGAAATACTTTCTTTGTTCCCAGTGCACTTCTTGGAATTGTTTAACAATAATATCCATTCAGCAGTCGGATTTCCATAAAGTTGAGACTATCTTTTTTTTAAGCTTTTTTAGGGGCAGGAATCTATTAAGACTGAAATGTTCTGACCAGTTAAAATCCAGCAATGATGTAGTGACAACAGAATGTGGCCGCAAAAATCCTTTATTGCAAATCCATCCCATTGCTAACAGTACACAGGGTGGGATTACCCTGCCTGTCTGGAATGTGTGTTGTTTTAGCCTGGAGTGCGTGCTGTTGTTTAGATTGTGTCCTGTGCACAGGAGTCGGGAGGGTGTGTGTATGCCAGTGTGTGTGTGTGTCTGTCTTTGAAGCCACACTGTGTGATGCTATTCCGTGGTTGGCACGGGGACAGGTTGGCATGGCGCTGCCGTAAGGAGACTGGCACTTTGCCTACTGCCATACATCTCAATCTGCATGACATCATAGTGGCTCCTAGCAACCACATACCACCCCTCCTCCATACACACCCACAATGGGCCATTCACAAGCACCCTGCCCTGGCCACTTTTTCTCACCGGAGACCCTTTCTAAGTACAGATCCATACGGCCTCGAAAGTTCCATAAAAACAACACTGGTGAATGTCAAAGGAGCGATTAACTAGAAAAAGAAACGAAAGGTTTAGTCTCAAAGTGATTGTAAAGTTAAAACACTGATTTCAGAAAAAAAAATGAGGTCTTATCACGTGTGATCGATGTAAATGTGTGTTTGTGTTTTATACGCATATTTTTTATTTTACCTTTCTCTGTACGTATGAAGAAGACCTTATTAGTTGTACACATAAATACACACACGTGCACTCTCAGCACTTCTTACTCACCTCATAATGAGCACAAAACTGATGGGAGCTAATAATGTGTGTGTGTGTGTGTGTGTGTGTGTGGGAGAGAAAGAATTTGTGTGGGCATAATTGGGGGTTAAATTGAATGAAGGTGGATTACCTGCTGTGACAATATCGGTTTATTTACCACAAAATGGTAGCGTGTTTGTGCGTTTAGTATATGTTTGTGTATGCGTGTGTCCTAATTGAAGCAAGCTTACTTTCACACACTTATCTCTGTCTTGGACACATAGAGGAGAATTGTTATGGCCCTCAGTACAGTGTGGCCCCCATCACTCACTCTCACTGAGGATTATTGTGTTGGAAAAGTCCAGGCTTCAGGGCTTACACAAGAAGAAGGGAAAATTCATACACATGGCTTTCCTTACTGCATAGTCATATGTGAACATTTCTGTGTGTCTGTACGTGTGTGTTTGCATGTGTGCGTTTGTGCACTCCCATGGGGTCAGATTACTATCATAGGGACTTGTAACAGGAGAATTCACTAGAGCTTTTTCATCTTGTCTACATCCTGGGAGACACACACACGCACATAAGTTTGTTTATGGATGTCGCTAAGGTAATATTAGGTTGCAGTGTAAGTACATCTGATTTAGGGGTGAAATCAGCATTTCCTCAGCCAAAGACTGCGTGTATATGTGTGTTTGCATGCGCTTGGCTTTTGTGTGTGTGATTTATAGAGATGAATTAGGGTTTCCTTTCGTTGCTTTGGTTTTGCAGCAAGAACTACAATCAGTTGTTTTATAAATCTAAACTTTATTCCCCCAGACAATCACAAAACCCTCTCTCTCTCTCTCTCTCTCTCTCTGTCTGTCTCTTTGTATCTCTAGCCACTTCTAATGGAACACAGGAAGGGCTGGAAAACAGAGAAGGTGGTGTTTGTAGCACGAGATTCATGAAGATCATCATGAAAGTGGGCCAAGGTGAGTTGCACACCCCACACACACGCAGGCATTCTTTATCTTTGGTATGTCCAAAGGTAAAGTCATTTAAGGCCCATTTAGTGGATGATCAAGTCAGCTGACTCATTATCAGCCAATTACATTGCAGTTAAACATTATCCAAGTTACATTACCTCATACATCAAACAAACTGTATCCAGTTTCTTTTGTATTTTTTAGAAATGACTATTTCTTGGAGGTTTTTGTTCTTAATTGGTTAAGTGTGTGATTGTATGTTTCCAGATCCAAATTCACCCGATCCAGATTTAACGGACCTCCCAGACCGAGACCAGGACAATGAGATCAAGGACCCCACAACAAGCCCCTCCCGCAAGAGAGACAAAGATCGAGACATAGAGGAGGATGGATCCATAATGCCAGGCAGAGGTGAGGAAACCAAAATCGCTTGTGTTTATGCCAGCTGGCCTGAGATCAGTATTATGGCGATGCCCTTCCTATAATGACAATAAATATTCAGAACAGAGGACAAACTGAACTGAGTTCATTGGATCAGTGAAGCTTTACCACAGTTATCAAACAACCGCGTTTTACCAAGAAACTCGGCTGCTGAAATACAGCAATGCGGAGCTACTGCCTCCCTCAGGCAGCTGTATTTGTGCAAGACAGAGCGAGAGAGAGAGGGAGAAGTTAATGTAGCATATCTTTATCACGTCCTAGCAGCCATTAACCTACGGGAGGTCTAAACTTCATTAGGAGAGAGAGAGAAAGAGAGAGAACCAGAGAGAGGGATGCTTTCCCCAATCATGAGGAAAGAACACAAGAACAGAGAGACACACACTGCGTCAGTTTAAGGTCAGATTGTTCTGCTCAGAGAAGAAACATTACACTCGGCCAGGATCCAATATAAAGCAATAAGCCATGAGAGGTCATTCGTTACAGTGATTTTACCCCAGTAAGGTGGTTTTAGGCGATTTAAGAACAGCCCTTGCTTGTGATAAAATCACTGCATATGAACTCCAGTAGCTTATTGCTTTTTACCATGAAAAAAGACTATAATGTTCAATAAAAGTTACATTTATTATTAATAATTCTAAACAGCTCTACACCAAGTAGTGCTGTTTATTGTCCTAACGGTAGACTGTTTGCAGTTTCCAAGCAACATAGCAACTTCCCCCATTAATATTTAATATGCGGTCACAGGTGGGCTTTTATAGTAATTTTACAAACGCTTCGAAGGCGGCTAATCCAATCAGAATTCTGGGTCGAAACTCTCTGCTTTATGAAGCTTTTTGTCACACCTTCCAGTGGCAACTGTATTTTGCATCATTTTGATTAAAAAATACATATTTTTGTCCTGTGTGTAGATGTTTTGTGGATGTTTTTGTTCTGAGTTGTTTCATTATTGTTTCATGCATGACAGTTGTTACATGCATTATCAAATAACACAACACAGTCATAAACGGATTGATTCATTGTGACCTTGTTCCTCAGTTTTAATGATAAAATGATAAATATTTTACATATGTGTCATCACATAACTCTCTGAAAATAAACCTTGCATAGCTAGATAACATGATGGTAATTTTTTCACTGAGTAAAAATTGTGATGTTTTCTTTTGATCATGACAGATCATGTCATGTTTTATATTTGAATTTCTAACAGTTCTCAGTGATGGTCAGATTCTGAATTATGGTCATTCTGAATACCAATCTAAATTCTTACTAACCCTGTATTATGTTGCAGTAACTTTAAAAAAAAGTCAGTCTTAGCCATTGGGTACTGTTAAACCTAACCTAAAAAAACAGAATGTTGCTTGAATTTTGTGTTTATTCCATTGAAATACATGTCTACAGGTTTGGTTAGTTTCCAACGCTAGCAGTGCTGAGCACACTGAAACTGTCTATAAATCTTTGTTCAATGCTAGACTACAGTTTGACAGGATAATTTCAATCTGGCTCTGTGTTATTGAGCTTCATGCCACTGTTAAATGTACTTTGACGTTGCAGATTTTATTGTCAGGCAAAAATGTTCCTGTGTGTATTTATAATGTGTATTTAGCTGCAGGACTGGCTAAATTCGGTAGCTGGTTCAGCTGGCAGTGCAACAATAAACTCATTCTACCGATAACAACTTTTATTTACTTTAATAGTAGCTTAGTGCCAATGTTAACAAACACAGAGGTTTGTTTCTATCTAGTTTACCATCGTCAGTTATCTTTGCCTCAGACAACAGAGAGCGACTATAAACATTGTTAATTGGAGTGTGTTTACATGTGTAGCTAATGCTTCTTTCTTACTGATAAAAGATAAGGGGGATGGAATTTACAAAGAAAAAACAGTAATTATGGTTTCACAACTCTTTTGTTTTATTTTTTTAGGCACGAGAAACCAGGAGAACAGTTCCGGTTCTGTGGAGGGTATTTTTGGCTCTAAACCGGCTCTCTTTGCTGCCATTGGAGCAGGCTGTGTCATCTTCCTCCTGATCATCATCATCCTCATCGTCCTGCTCCTCAAGCTTCGCAAAAGAACCCGCAAGCACTCGCAGCCCAGGGGCGGGACTGCCCTGTCACTCAGCACTCTGGCCACGCCCAAAGGAGCTGCACAGTCCGGCTCAGAACCAAGTGACATCATCATCCCCCTGCGGACAACAGAGAATAACTACTGCCCACACTATGAAAAAGTGAGCGGAGACTATGGGCATCCCGTCTACATTGTTCAGGAAATGCCCCCACAGAGCCCAGCCAATATCTACTACAAAGTCTGAGAGAAAAAGAGAGAGAAGTAATCGCAATAAGAACATGTTTTTGTAAGGTATCCTGAATCTTTTTCACTACCCAAATCTGTTTGCTCCATGTCTTAGAAAGGAGAGGAAAAGAGGAATGAGAAAAGACTACGTGGATAATAACGCCTCTCAGATTTCCTTCTCTGTCTCTTTCTGAACACTACACTGTGTGTATGTGTGTGTGTGCTGGTCTCTGTGTATTTGTGCGAAACAGCAGAGAACCCCCCACAGCGTGTGGCACTCAGGCACAGACTTCGTTGCTGAAGAACAGCCTTTAACCAATCACAGAAGGACTATAGATTGACATCACAATGCAGGAAGCTCTCATTTGTCTGCTTGCGTGTTTTTGTACCTTTACTCTAACTCTTCGCTTATTTTTGTCTCATTTTTACATCTCACTCCCACACAGTGTTTTTGTTCAGTATCAGTCTGATCCTTGCAGCTTTTAAACAGTGTTTTTGTCAAAGAAATAATATCTTAAACGCTGTTATAACTCTCATGTCATTTTCTTCTGTCTTTCTAGATGCCCATCCATTTGACTTATGAGGCAATTAAAACTAAACACTCTCTCAAACACACACACACACACACACACACATTTGTGTTCATGGGTTAGTACTATAAACAGCCTCTCAGTGGGCCCAGAGTGAGTGACACAGGGAATTTAAAATCTAAGCCAGTGACAAATCGCTGTCACACCTTACAGAACTCCCAGAATGCTTTGGTGATGGATTGCGTTTATTTGAAAATTGTTTCAGTTAAAATTCTCGCTCCTCTCAGCAGAATACAAGTAGATATTTGCTGTGTATTGTCAGTGATGCGTGAAGTGCAGAATAATATTTGTATTTTGTCATTATTTTTCCTTTTTTTCTATTTCCTAAAGTGTTTTGTAAGTCAAAAACATTTTTAGGGTTTTGCCTGTACACCATGAGCCTATGACCTATTTTCAGCCACAAAACATGCTAACGTTTTTTCTTTGCATACTTTTAGTCCACTAACATTAGTCCACTGTTTTTTGTGTATAATTCATGTCACACTGTCTGGATGTAGACATGGACTCTAACTGTATGACAGTGTGTGTATAGAGTCCCACACAAAAGCCAAATATCCATAAACATACAAAATACATAAAAAATAATGCCTTCATCTCTCCTTGCTCTAAGATATGCACATAAATGATCCCTATTAGCATACAAACACACTTATTTTAACAAAATCCACAAAGAATAAAGACAGACCCACCGTACCGTCATGGAGAATCTAGTGCTAGATCTATTTTTATACGGACCGCACATAAAATGATAAACAGTAAACAGTGGCAGCAGGTGTGTTTATGCCTATGCTAATTTAAAATTAGATGCATTTGCATCTGGCCTCCAGCGCAGCCAATCAGAGAAAGCCAATGTTTCTCTGTTGCTTTCTTATGTGATAGATTTTTTTAATATTTCATATAGATTTATTGCTGTTGTTTTTCTTTCTTTTATTTTAGTTTTTAAGACCCGAGATTATGTAAATAATGTATGTTGAGAAAAAATGTTGAATATAAAGTTCAATTTTATTAGAGACCCTGTTAAGGAAAATATAATTAGGATTTTTGAAAATGCAAAAACTTTTGTAAATAGGAGTCTTTTTTGGAAAAAGACATTTTGTAAGTAAAATTTTCCTGTCTCGTGGTTTTCTCTTTTTTTTCTTTTTTATTTGTTTGGTTGTTTTTTGATTGAGGAGACTTAGAGGTCCCTGTAGAATGGGTTTTAAAAGGTCAGCCTAAAGCAAAAAAAGAGAAAAAAAATATTTAAGTCCCATCACATTCACAAGTACCCTTTATCCTCCCTATTACACAAGGGAAGAATGATTTTGTTTTGTTTTACAAATGCTGTGTAGAACAAATGTTCCACGGCATGGTCCATAGAGGAGGAAAAGAGGAGAGTTATTTCCTGAGATGCCTGAACCGCTATTTTATATATATATATTTATATATATAAAATAGAGAGAGATGTTTTATGTAACACTATCACATACAATAAATTCACAGCTCAGCTCTTTGTCATTTACATTGCAAGAGCACTTAGCAGAAATTCACCACTTTGTTTTTGCCCTCAGAAATGCAGGGCCGGAATGGCCTTGAACTGTTTACCCCAGTTTTAGCAATAACAGAGGTTGTCCTTGCAGTCTAATGAACACAGCATGAGCTGTGAATGGCTGTTCCTGTAGTTGTCTGGAACAGCGGTAGCTGAGTGACTGACTGACTGTTTCAGCTGGAGGGAATAATGTTCTATAGCTTAGCCTACATTTAGCTGGCAGCACACAACTGTGAGGCAGTTCCTCCTTGTTCTTTGACTGATTTGCTTGTACCATAACAACAGAGTGAGAGAAACAGAGAGAAACCTTTAGCCATCTTGTTTGTCACATTGGAGTTGATTTTGCTCTAATTCTGAGGCTGGACACCTGGGGTTGTAGTCGAACTGAGGAAATTGATCTTTCTGATGTCTGTTAATAACATTTCACCTAATGAGGTTTACTAAGGTTGATTCATTGGACAATGTATTTAAAACCCAAAGCTTCCGCACAAACATACACACGCACATTCTCTCTCACACTCCCTTCCTCAGGCACAGAGACAGATTGGTGGCGACTTCTGACCTTTTAAGGATTATCACAATATTATGAGAGAGACAAATCTAATGAGAAAACCTTTCCCTGGCCTTGATCCATCCCCATTAAACACAGTTCATCCACAGTCTTTCACAATATATACATGTTCATAGAGGGGGTCAATGTGTTGCCGGGGCCCCTGGCTGACCGCAACCTCCATAAAAACTTCTCAAAAAAGATTTTTGCAGCATGTTTCCTCCCTCTGTCACAGTTTTTTGTTTTTATTCAGTCAAATACATTATTATTGTTATCAATTTCATTTACTAAGATTTTGTTGCAGATTTCAGTATTATTAAGTTTGATGTATGTGTTGGCAGTGCTGATGCCTCCCGGCAACAGCGTTTCTGTAGAATTCTCACAGTGTCCTCTGAGTTCCTCGATATATGACACTTAAGCCAAGTCTCAACCCTCAGAAACATTTTAAAAGGATAAATAAAGTTTTTCCTATGGAAGCTGCTTTTCTCGTTTCTTCCTGTTTGCTGAGTGGGTTTCTGTCTAATGTATTTGTGCTGTATGTCCGTTTTTTGCTCCAGAATACGAATGATTACACAAACTGTGCTGTTATTTCAGACACAACAAGCTGTCTCGGCGAGTGACGCTCTCACTGTCACTAATATTTCATAATGCTTCAGGGTATCCGTCCCTCATCACTCACACAAACACTCTGTTTGAGTTCGGCACATTAAAGTTTCAGTAACTGTTGTCAAATGGTGGCTGGACTGCGTGATAGAAAATACTGAAACGCTTCTGTCTCCATATGTGGAAGATGTGGGTCATGTTTTCCATATTCAGGCGCCACTCTGCGTAAAACATTTTAACTATATTTCATTTTGTGGAGCAAAATAATTTAGAAAATATGACTTTTGACAAAAAATGCTTTTTTAAAAGGGATAGTTTAACGAAAAATAAAAATTCTGTCATTATTGACACATTTATGTCATTCCAAACAAAAAATACAGACTGTCTATGCAGCACTTTCTTATACAATTAAAGGGGATACGGTTCAATAGTAGAATTTTCATTTTTGGGGGACTTTAGGACTTTTAAAACTTTATGATGTCATCAGACGGCCTTTGTCAACACAGTAATTGCTGAAAAGCTACAGAAAACAGGAATACAAACACTGTCTTGAACATCCACAGCTCTGTGTTAATCACTGCAATACCACATGGGCCGCATGGCTATTAACACCACTGGGATGACATTAAATAGTTGTACAGCTCAAGTCTTACAGATAATAATGAAAAATTCAGGTCAACAGCAGAGATAACTTTATTTAGGAATGACACACAATTTACTATATTTGCTAATAATTAAGAATGCGAAGACTTTGTGTGTGAGAAAGACGAGAAGCAAGTCATGTGACAGGTGATCAATCTGCACAAGACCGATATTAGATTTACTGCCCACTCACCCTGGTGCATTCTGGGTAAATGCCGTGGGCTCCGCAAGCTTCTATCTGCTACTATTACAGTACCCAGAGGGAGGGTGAGAGAATCTAGAGAAACCCAGAGGAGGGAGTTAAACGGGTAACATTACAGATAAGTTGAAATAATTGAAAACAGTGAAAGAAAGAAATGACACGCAAATCTGTGAAAGATTGATTTTATATTATCATGTGTTTGATGATTCAGTGTTAGATGGGAGAAGAATGGCGGATGAGATGCGAGTGGGGGCACTGAAATCTCTTGTCTCATCAGTAATCCAATCAGACTCAAGACTACTGAACTGCTCCCTGCAGCTGCCAGCAGATCGCACTTGATTATTATCATGAGAAATGATGTCCTCCTATTTCCAGAAACGGAAACTTCCTGTACCCTCATATTTTCACGTTTCACAACTCTCAACCACTTATCAAAAAAAGGCTCCTTCTGTTCGCTGAAAATTTGAGATATTCGAGTTTAAAAATATTTTTACACAGGCAGATGTGTAAAGGTATGTTAAATAACAGCTCCTCGGCTGTTTTATAATTTTTCACCAAGTACGTCCCCAGATGTCCTCAGGATGACATTTTGTCAAATTTATTTTACTTGTGGTTTGCTTCTGGGGACAATTTTGTCCCCCAGTACCCAACTATAGCTAAGTAAACCCACCTACACTCTCTTTCAAACACCCACGTGCATACATACAGAACAGTGCTGGTTTCAGCCTGCCGTTGTCCTCTGGTTTTTTGTGTAGATTCAGGACTACATGAGGAAAGGTTCATGTGTCGCTGTGAGAGCTAAAAGAGCTGCAGTCAGGGAATAACATTAATATTAAACTAGAACATTTGCCACCTTGTAAAAGAGCCAGCGAAAGATGAATGTATAGAGTGAAAGAGAGACAGATGGAGGCACATGGATTACACAGTTATTTCACTCTCTTCCTCTATTTGCTTTCTTACATTGTGTTTAATTGTTAATTATTTTTTAATGAGCTCTGTAGAAACAACTCCTTTCTCCTCTAAATTACTGTTTCCTTTACTCTCATCTCTGTATTGGACACTTTTAACAGGGATCCCAGCAGGAAAAGCACAAGTCTCTTTCTCTGTCTGTCTCTCTGCTCTTTCGAACCCTTAACTCACTCTAATTCCCACTGATCCATGGGGGGAGTTTCTGGGTGGTTTCATTCATGTCCTCTCATTTATCTATGTCAGTAGAGTAGCAGCTTTCTCTCTTTCTGTCCCTCTATAGTTGTCTGTCTGTTTTTATATTGAAAACGGTAAATTTTCTCTGGGGACGGCACTTGAAACTATAGTTTGACACTCTAGTTTGACCACATATACTTTTCAGGTATAACCTTGATTGAAACTACTTGAAAATTTAACAGAAGAAACAGGACCAGTAATATGTTAGTTGCTTGAGATTATTCTGCATGTTGTGTGTGAAGTTTACAGTTGCAGAAATGATATGAGTGAAAACCAACTCCAGTTTTGGGACTGGGTTGAAATTATATACAATGTGTGACTTTTTTGTTTTTAACAATTTGTATGTATGTCTCAAAGGGAATGTGTGTACGTTTTTATTTATAATCATTTAGGCTGTAAAAACAATAATACAATTATTATACAACAATAAAAGAGAATAACATACGCATGCAGATATGTCTGTAAAAAGAGTTCTGTTGGTATCAGGCCAAAATGATTTGCTAAATTGCAAATCTTATTATTTGTCTAAAGGGTGTGTGTGTCTGAGAAATAGAGATTCACTTTTGTGTAAGACATAAAGAGACCAAAACGTACGCGGGGAAACATTTTGTAAGAAAAAGAAAGTACCATAGATACAGAGGTTATTTTGGAGCAGCTAGTTCTTCTGTCCATTAAATCTTAATGTATTTATGATAAAGCTGCATGATAGTAAAACCAAGGAACCTGCTTTAGTTTCTCATGCAGAGACTGAAACACTCGTCCAGAACTCACAGAATCGTTCTCTTAAATTCTGTCTGACGCTGGAAAACCAGCCTGCTGGAAATGTGACCTAAATACCACACCACATGCTCACAGAGTCACACACACATCCCAGAGCGCATACATACTGCCTGCTCTTCCCTCAGCTAACACATATCATAACATACTGCAACAACCTATACAACACAAAACAGCACAGGAACTTTCCAGAGCATCTCTCTCACAAGTGTGTACGTGTGTTAGTGCTGGGGTTCCTCAAACTGACGATGTTGAAGTTGCAATGGATCTAACCAAAAACCATCTGGACTGCTGTTGTTTTTTATGTCTTCCAAAAGGCTTTTTTGTGAGATCGGAAAAAAGGTGCGTCTGATAATTAGAGGGTTTATCCTTGTTATGGGATTAAATGAGCATACACAAATGCACATAAATATTAACATTTCTAATCCAAAAATAAAAGGCCAAAATTGCATGACTTATAATTTACTCGGAGTCTGGCAGGCTGAAGGTTTGGCAGAACCGATGTTCTGCTGACTGCGTTTTATAATGGTGGCGAACAAACTTGAAACTCTAAATCAGGACTTCTCCTCCAAAAAAGCACTGGCGCAGTATTTTACAGTGCATTAAAGGGACAGTTCACTCAGAACACAACAAGGAACACAAAAGGGGACGTTAGGCAGAATATTAATACTTAAGTCACCATTAACTGACAATTTATGGAAAAGCAGCATCAACATTCTTCTAAACTTCTACACTTGTATTCCACAGAAGAAAGTTAGAAAACGACCTGAGGGTGACTAATGACAGACTTTCATTTTTTTCAGGAAACTATCCCCCTATAAAAATCAGGGTATTATGTGGACTAAAGATTCAGCTGTTGTGTATTTTTTAGGTTGATGGCAAACGTTGACTGATTTGATAAACTGTTAGTCTCTTATGGGGCAAGAGGCCTGAAAACAAGCGAGGGAAAGACATTCTTATAAATCAACAAGATTTGTGTTAACTTATTGGGAAATGCAGAGCGATTGTCAGACCCTCACTGAGAATGTAATTTATTGAGGATGTGAAATGTGACTAAACATCATTCCAAAAGAATCTCAGAGAGGTGCTCTAGGGGTCAGGCTCTTTATTGTGATTGCCATGTTGTGAAGTGAACTTCTTCAAATTTGTAAAGGCCAATGAACTGATGTCATTTAGATTTCATTTCTGAAATTGTGCCCTTAAACAGATGAGTTCATGAACCGTGAAAGAGTCAGGTTTGCTGTGGAAGCCATTTGACAAACTGCAACAAATGAGCAAATTTTAAGCAAAACACACCCTGAAATTCACCAATCACCAGCCAATTTATGTTAATGCTGTTATTAAAAGCACTTGTGAGGCCAGGATTTTTGGAAACCCAAGCAGCGCTGCTGACAACCAGACTTATAAGCTCAGCTTGGTATAGCTTATAAGGTCATCTTGGGAGACCGTGTGTGTTTAGAGTTTTGATGAGGTGTGTGTATGAAGTTAGATAAGATTATTTATGTGACTGTATAAACCAACTCATATCATGTCCATGTGTCACACACACACATATTCTCAGTGGACAAAGTCAGTGTGCCAGGCTAGGCGTGTCAAACTGAATACAGCAGAGTGGAATCACTGTTTCAGCAGACTGGGGACTTTATTTGGACAATGGGTGATCTTGTTTATAAAAACCTGATATTATATTCTTAAAATATGCATTGCTTGCCATTCCATGATTTTGTGTGTTTGTGTATGTGTGTGTGTACAAAATGATCACATTTCTTATTTTTCCTGGAATAAGTTAAGACTGTCACACAGATCTGTTCTAACTAAAACAATCTCTCTCTCAATCTCTCTTTCTCTCTCTCTTGCTCACCCATCACAAGATTAAAGGAAACATTAAACAGCAAACTGATGTCATACCAAAGTCAAAAGCAACTCACCAGCCAAAATAACAAATATTTGATTATTTACTCAATATCTAAAACAACAAATGTACAGTCAGCTACATGATTCCTTCATTGTTGACATGAGCAAAGTCCTGAATACAAAAGTCACTTTTGTGGCGGAAAAACATTCCAGTGTTTTTGGTTAAAGGATTGTGTCCACAACAGACAATTAAAGAAGTTGACGAAGCAAAATCTGACACTTAATCCACAGATAGCACGATGATCATATTGGGCGAGTTCCCATCGGCACATACTGGCTTAGTTTTACAGTTTCATCCCTTCCTACAGGCTGATGAAATCCTCATAATATTTGGCTTTTCTTCAGTGTTTCTGGCTGGAAAACCTCTGCCAGGAAAATATAAACGTAATGATATATGAAATTAACATTTTTTGTAACCCTGCCAAAACAACCACAGTTAATAAGTTTTCCCCTGTATAGCCTGCCCAAACAAGAGAACATGCAGGCTATCATGTTTTAACTTCACAATGCTGTTTATATGCCAGGTTATATACACACAAACAAACAATGAATGAATGAATTGTGAACAAATGAATACATGAATGACTGAACAAACAAACAAACAAACAACTAAATAAATGAATAAATAGACAATAGACAAACAACAATAAACAATAAACAAATAGACAAAAACAATAAATAATAAATTATTAAACAAGCAATACAGAAAACATTCTGACTATATTGTATAGTTTGTGTATATATTGTATATATAGTTCCAGCACTATATATCTTCAGGTTCTCTTACTTTTGTTTCTGTATCAAGTTCCTTGTGAGCTACAAACCACTTTTATTTTCTCTTTCCCTATTCTCATCCTATGCATTATTTTAATTGGCAAAGTAGTGAAATTTATTTAAAACAGAAACTCTGCACAAAGGAGCTCATTTGGCTCTCCAGGATATTAGAATATTAATCATAATTAAGATGATAAATGGTAGACGTGTGCTAACCCTATCTGTGGAGATAAATAGGATTAACATGTGCCAAGGATATTAAAGTTGTGTTTTACCACACGGCAATTTAGCCAAAGAGTTGCTAATGCTAACTTGGTCAGTGCATTGCTTAAGGGTCTAACTCAGGTGCAAATCATCTGTCCTGCAGATGATGTTTAAGCACAATCCTGAATGCTCATGAACGTTATGGGAGGTTGTAAGGAGTTGTAGGGCTGGAATGGCTGCTAATAAACTTAATAAGAGGTCAGGGTGCTGTGACATTAACTCTACAGTTGTGGCCTGTAACTTTTAGGTATCACCAATAGACCATATTGGGTGGGAAGGTACATGTTATGTTTCTTGTTTTAGTCTGCTGTTAACATGTGCCTCACTACCAGAGAAGCTAAAGGGAGAAGTTACCAACGTTCCACTGTCACCACTGTGAAATGTGATGAATTAAGGCCTTCAGCGATTCTCAGTTTTCAGCACAAATTTGAGGCAGAATTTTAGAGTCTTTGACATTGTGCCAAGCAGAGACAATCGTAATAACCCTGTATGTAATAATACATAATATATTTTGTCATGTATTTGGTTTCTAGAATTGGGCATTATATAAGAAATCCCTCGATTTCTACAAAGAAAAGCATGTCCAATAAAATACTGCCTTTTGGGTGTTTTGCTGAAACTGAAATTTAAAAGGATGCCAATTAAATTGTTGGTCTACAAATAGGCCTACAAACAATTAAACAATAAAAATATATATTTTATATTCTAGTGACAAAGCAAACAAAAGAAAAAAAAGAAATAAAGTGTTTTAGTACTATTTATAATCTACACTATTTTAATTTGTATTTTATTGTGATATATTCCTATGTCATGACATCACAATATTCCTTAAGTTTCATTGTCTAAACCAGAAGCGTGACAACATATCCATTACATTTTAGCAATAAATTGTACTTTGCAATCAAATCAAGCACTCAAATATATATTGCCATGAAACAAATCTACAAAACTTTCTCAAGGAAATTAACCATTAGTTCCAGCATGAACAGTTTGAATGCAATAAAAAAATTTGGACGCACGCTGGTCATGGCGTTAAAAGGCCCTTTGTATCCTCAGTGTCTGATGGAAATTCAGTCTGTTGTACAGTCACATGTAAAGCTGATGCCCATTAAATCTGCCAGAGTATTTTTCATACTCAATGTGTAATTGTTGATTGAGCCTCTCTTCTGTCCCGAGGACACATGGCAGTTCTCGTGCATGAGCCCCGAACCACTACAATATAAAACAAGCGGCACTCATGAAAAAGATAATGATGCTGTCCGGCGCTTAATGCTGCTCACATGTTAAGAGCGCCTCTTTAGAAATCCTGAACTGATCCTTTTATCCTTTTGTTTTATGTCATTTAGACTCGCTACATGTTTCACCGCAGCTCTCCCACTTTGATCTGACCGTTAACATTTAATCTTTACCATGTCCTCCGACAATACAGAGTCCTCATGCTGTGACTCCATACTGCTAAACCCTACAGGAAACACATGGCATTTCAAGTCAACACACAGTCAACATGCGATGCTCATTACGCGCAAATCATAATTTCGCTTGCATAATCATAACAGACTTACGATAACTGATTACTTTAATCAGTCAAGACACGTACATTACAAAAAGGATTCCAAAGAGAGCACGCTTCCCTCGGCTCTTATTTGTGCGCTATCCTAGAGGGCTATAAACGGCAGATGTTTTCTCTGCCATTTTGAGACAGTAAGAGAATGAGAGCCAAAAAACAGTGTAAGTTTGGGACTCTTTGTGACAGAATATAGTGGGTCATTTCTGTTATGCAGCACCTTTTGTACTCTGTAACTTTAAAGAAAACAATTATGCCTGTTTTGTAATGTAGCATAGCATTTCTTTTAAAGGATATTTACCAGCTCTGGTCAAGCTCCGGCACTTACACTTTGTAATTATAGCTAAGCTCTTTGTAATTACAACAAGTTTATTTACCCAGTAGCAAGAACATTAACAGGATGCCTAACGGGGTGGATCTTAACAGGAAGGAAATAAGGAGCTGAAGTGAGGAATTGAAAGCTAGCTAACATGAAAAGGATCTATTTTTGAAATAACTGTTTTTTGTCATTTTATTTACCAGGACAGAATATTTCAAAATAGCAACATTGCAGGATTCTTCAAATGCGTAGCTAATACTTGCTGATGTCTCTTCTTTTTTCTCTCAAAAACGTTCCTAGAGGAAGCTGTCATTTAAAAGTCGCCTCTTTTAATTAGAATATTAAAAGCCAAAGAGGATTTAGAGTGAAACTGAGGACAGAAAAAAACTACAAATTTCAAACAACAATACAAATACAAATTACAACAATAAATCAGTTTGTTTAAAGCATTATAAATAAAGAAAGAAAAAAAATGAAGAAACACCTCAAATATTTCAATAAATTACGTTGTAGAGGGCACTAGCTCTAACCAGAGTGTTTTCCTTTATGCTATCCCTCTCTCTATATCTTCATTGTCCTCAGCATTCTCTCTCTCAGTTTAACAGCCTGAGAGGTTATAGCTGCTCCTAGATGCTGAGTAGATGCTGGTTCATAATTAGATACCTCTCTGTGTTCCCCACAGACTGCCTCTTTTATGGCCTTAATGGAGCCTCTACTGAGGTGCTTTTTTGGCTTTTAGAGGGTGTTGTCCATTGTGTGTTTATAATGGTCTGGAAATGAGGCTCTACCAGATATTTTAGTGCTTTAAAAATATTGTATTTAGATGGTTTCACACTACTTGCTTCTGCCTAACACTGCACTACACACAGCTGGAGTGGACGCTGTGCTTTAAAACTTGCTAGCTGTTTGCAGTATATGCAAAACAGTCAGAAATGTCTGTCCTCTGATAAAGCAGGTTTCTGTTTTCCATTCTGTTAAGCACTCATAGTTGCATAATATCAATGACAGCTACAGAAGTGTCTTTCTCACCCCGTACACGAACTCACACACATACATATGCATACTGCTTGTGTCTAAGATGTTACTTTTGGGCTGGGAGTTGTCAGTTTTGCTACTGCTAAAACTGTTGATAAGAACCAAATAGCTTCGGCAAAGGACGAACTGCCCCTCAAACAGAAAGTAAGAAAAAAAGAGAGAAAACGAGAAAGGAAAAGTGAGAGAGTGAGATGCAGGGAGAGAAATTGTCTGACACTGTGTTTCTGTGTATTGTATTTGTGTGTGTGTGTGTGTGTTTCTAGGGAACAAGAGTGCATCCATTTTGCTTCTAGCCATTACTGGTAGCATTTTTCACATTTTCTGTCATTACAGAGCATATTATCAACATACTTTAGGTGAAAAGTTAAATCTGAAAATTAGGTTTGATAATGAATGAAAGAATTAAAATTAATTATAATTAAAAGTTTTAATTTCATTTTAAAAATTAAAAGAATTACTATTCTAACTGTTCTTTTAAGACAGCATGTACTCAAACTGGCATAGACTCCAAGTTTGTCTAAAACCTGATGATCCATGTTTTTTCAGCATGATTGGAAAATGTTCCCTTAATAATTTTAAATGTGCTCCAGTAAGAACATTTGACCTTTTGTACAAAGGACTTAACATAGTCAGGGTCACAGATTTGCTTATAATGTTACTTTTTTTTCAATAATAAAACGTTCAGTTCATTTCCAGGTTTAAATTAGATTTTGAATACCAGATTTTCTGTTGACTTTTAAACCATGTACGTATTATAACACTCTCTCTCTCTCTCTCTCACACACACACACACACACACACACACACAGAGGCTGAATAGCTGTAAGACTGAAATGTCACTTGTGTCTCATCCTTATGCATCAATCACAAACACCTTCTATTTCCCCTCCATCTGTCCTTTCCTGTGGGCAACTGTTGTCTAAAGAGCAGAGTTTATTTTCTGTGTAGCTGAGACAGTCGAGGTTTATATAAAATCACTGACCCTAAACTACCTCTCATATAAATAAAAGTCTGACTCGTCTGGCTTAAATCAGTTATATTTATTTTGACCAAAGTAAAAAAAAAATCTGGAAATTATGATTTACAAACTAAAAAATGAGTCAGTGAAGTGTGAGTATTGCAGAATAGAGATTCTGGAACCCTGGTAAGATAAACAGTCTTTGAGGAACAGAATTCCTGCTGAGAGCAGAGAGGCATAAATATTTTGTTGACAAACAGACATGACAAAAAGTGACATCAGAGCATTTTAATACAATGACGTCTGTAATTAAACTATCCCTGAACACCATGGGACAGCAGACCATTGCTGTAGCAGTGTGTCTGTGTGTGTGTATCTGCTACAGCACTGTGTGTGTGTGTTTTTGTCTTTTTGTCCCTACGTGCAAGTATAACATCTGAAGGTATAACTTAAAAGCAATATATAGCTCATAAAACAAATTTTTTTTCTCCTGATTTATATCTTTCTATACATTTATATATACATATTTACATACAATAAAAATTGTAACAAACAATTGAAATTGAAATAAACAAACACTATCCATCATTTATTGTTTTCATTAATTGTTGTAATAACCAGTCAGAGAGGAGTAAAAGCTTGATTTTTGTTTTTATGTTGAATGCTGGGAAATTGTATATGTTTTGTGGTGGTGTAATCTAACAATTTAAAAGATTACATTTAAAGCAACAACACAAAACCAAACACCCAACATGTATAGAGGGCATGTTTAAAATATGTTTTAAAATGTCACCTTGGTTTCTGAATTGGCTAAGGTACTTCTGTTATAAACAAGTACACAAACACAAATACAAAAGGGAAAAAGTTTCATAAGAACTTTCACCAACTTTCACGTTCACATTGAAAGTGCCAAAAGCGAAGTTAGGCCATACTAGAATTTCCACCAGATTTAGCCATTGATTTAGACACACACCTCTTTTCAAAACCCCGCCCACCAAAAACATGCATGTACACAAAGACACTAGGAGACTGCTGTAATCAGATCAGAATGACATTTTATTGTAATGCCGCATTTAAAAAGAATCAAACAAACCCGCACTGTGAAACTTAAATTTATACTTTTATAGCTACAACTGCGCACCAAAATAACATTTTGTCGTTATAAAATGATGCTCTCAATTTCCTGTATTCCATATATGGGCTGTCATAGGAACTTTTAAAATGATTGACATTGTCTTATAGTGTTTTGACTGGCTAAATAAAAAATCTCTTTTGGATATTTGTGCCTGTATGGTTAAATAGTAAGGTAGGACTCCTAATAATATAATAAACATCATATAATAAACATCAGTAAAAAAGCAATAATTAAAGCTGAGGCCATCAATACAAGTCAAGCAGCTATGAATAGATCTGTCAATATTTATAGTTAATAATAGTTTTTACAGAAGAGTTTTTTATAAAGTTATAAGATCATTATAACATCATCTGCTATCTGTTGAAGTTCAATGTGTGGAATTTTAAAATGAATCAGTCACTCTGTTTTAAAGTTCACAGTGGTTTAACTAGTCTGCCATAATCCTCTTTCAAAGTCACACTGTGAATTTATGGGCTACCCTCTGACCTTATGAATTACAAACACATGCACACACAAACACACACAAACACACACACATGAGAACCAAAGGGGAACATGTGTAGGCTGTGAGAAGGCATGGCTGCGTGGATGATGTCCAGACTTCACAGGCTTCAAAAGAGAAAGAAAAGATTAAGTTTGTGAATGGAAAAGAAGACAGAAAAGGAGAGCCTGTGAGATGTGGAGTTTAATTTATAGGTTAACCCTTTTCATTTTTTATCCCTTTTCCATCCTCATCTTCATTTTTTTATTATTATGCTCACACTATGTCTGGTTAAAACCTTTATGCTACAGCAGCCGTGTAAACGCACATAGACCGTAGACGTTATATTAGGTGAGACATTATATTAGTGAGGACCTCTCATAGAGGCAATGGTTGTCATGCTAAAATAATGAAACACTATTCCAAATCTAACCCTCAATCTTGTTTACAATGTTAATTAAGGAAGTGTCCCCATAAACCATGTTTACATTGTGTACACATGTCATTATACACACTTGTGTCCTCGTAAACCACATATTCAAACCCACACACACACACACACATACGTATATAAATATAACGCATTTTGACAATTGTCTGACTTCTTTGGAATGTTTTAAATATTTCTATCCAGTCACAAGCTTTAATAGTGATGGACGTGCACCACAGGTCCATCCCATATTCGACCTCTGCTGGCACAGTATCTTCATTAGAGATCTTTCCACTCTGCAGGGGAATCTAAAGCAGAAACACCACAGAAGACGAGCCCATCTAAAGCTCACACAGAAGGAAGAATACTTTGATAAATCTCTTTGGTACATTCAGACACACTTGTACTGTATACACACACGTACACACGTTAGACTCGGGTTTATGAAGGGTGACACACACACACATGTGGCTGAGATTAAGTGATATCATGTATCAGCTGTGATGACTTTACCAGAACTCACATTAGTAGAAGGCATGACACTACAGATAACACACACACACACACACACACTGGAAAACGTAAAAGGGATTTTCCAAACAAATCGATGTAGAAAGATAATATGAACATACCAAAGTTCTATTTAAGCTACTCAAGAGCACCTTTAAAATTAAAAATGATTAGTTTGTAATTTCTTGTTGAACAGAAAAAGCCTTTGACACACTGTGTGTGTGTGTGTGTGTGGGGGGGGGTTACTTAACTATATATTGGGGACAAATCTTTGCCCAAAAGTTAGCAAAACCTAACAAATCTGAGAAAAAAACGCCTTTTGGGGATAACCTCATTTGTAGAAATGCAATAAAAATATAGTAAATAAAGTTTTTTATTGTAAAAACCCTAACAGTTTTCTGTTAGGGTTACAGTGTAGTTTACTTTTTGTATATTCTGTATGAACCTTTTACTATTTCCATCGTCATTAATCGTAAGCTTATTACACCTTATCCCTACCAATAACTTTTAGCATCTTTAAATATTAATTAAAACATGTATGCCTTTTATTAACCTTTATCCCTTGCGAGAACAACCCCACAAAGCGGTTTGGTCAGGTTTTGTAATTCTGCTGGGGATGTGTTCAGACATTTTGTCCCCGCAAGGACAACAAAGCCTGCCCACACATTTTTTTTTAGTTCTTATGGGAATTTTTCACAAATTTAGTCCTCATAGGAATAGCAAAACATTCCTACAGTTTCCTAAATACTATGTTAATGCTTGCCTATGTTTCCATTCATGTCACAATAATTTAATTTTAACTATATTTTGACAGTTTCAATGTTTTCACAGTACTTTTCCCCCTATGCGCAATTAACTTCGGAATACATTTATTACTAATCACGCTGTAACAACACTGAACTAAAGTTTAAAGCAGTTTAAAGCAAGTTTAAAGTTTCTAATTTAGTGGGATGAATTTTTGATAATAAAAAGTTACATGTTACATTTCATGTAAATAACAATGTTCTATGACATCTGTATAAAGATTAAGAAGACGAAAGAACAAGGTGAAAAATGTATTGAAATATGAAATATTTATACATATATACATTATACATTATATATACATTAACATACTATACAATGTATATATGCATATTCAAGTATAAATAAGCTTGATACATACAACATTTAAATGTACTATATACTGTAAAAGCTTTATATACAGTCACAAATAGATGTACCCAATACCATTGTGAACAGGGAATTATTTAGTCAGAACAGATATGCTGTGGTATTATGCAAGGCACCAGCAAATTCAGGCAAGCCCCAAGATATTACTTTAATTCAAATGTACAGTTTTGGGTCACCATCTTGTATACAAATGGAAAATCTCTGAACTCACAGCAGCTGGGAGCACCAGTCCAGAGCTCAGTATAAAACATTCACAAGTGATATTTCAAACCTCTGAGGACTGAAACGCTTAACTGCTCATTAGCAAACTTGCTAAGTGTTCTGTAAAAGTTTTCTTCTGTCTACTCACAAAAAAAACTCAAGTTCTTATCAGTATTTCCCAAAATGCCCAGAGGACAGTTTCTTTTCCTTCTATAACTAACACACACACAAACACACACACACACACACACACACACACACACACACACACACACACACACACACACACACACATATATAAAGCCCAGGAGCAGTCTAGTGTTAGTAATTAAAAATAAAAAACACCTTTCACTTAAAGCTGTGTGTGTGAAAAAGTTCTCTGGTTGTTCCTGTTTCAACATGTAATCTGAGGAGTGTATCTTTCACCATCCTTTAACCTGAGTAGAACAACTGCCAACATAGACTATAAATCATCAAAAAAAAAAATCTGTTTGTTTTGTCACTGCAAATGTACAAACGAGTTTTGGGCCAATGTGTTAATAATTCAGTTTTGAATGATTTTGAGCCGGCTGCTATTGTTGTGCAAACCAATGCAACTGTAACTGTCATGTCACATCATGATGGAAGCGGCATGGAGAATAATAGTGAACAATAACCAACATGAGCAATTATGTAAAAAACTAGAGAAAGGGGAGTGGCGCTTGTCTATTCAAAACATGCCTGAAGGATGGCAGAGATTGTCTCTCTACTCTGGGTCAGGTCCAAATAGCGTTCTGGGTGTTTGCTAGGGTGTTACTGAGTGGTTGCTAAGGGGTTGTGATTGCTATGGGGTTCTGGGTGGTTGCTAGGACATTTGTAGATGGTTGCTAGGGTGCTACTAAATGTTAGCTTACAGGTCTAAATGTAAAGTTGCTTACACATTTAGACCTGTAAAGCTGCTTCTTAAATATGTGTGGGGTCTCATTTTAATGTTCAATCCACTTGATTTTCTCATCTGTTTTTCATCCACCAGGCAAAAGTCTGATCGCTTACAAAAGTAAAAACACACCCATTCCAGATGAACTGCATGTTTTGAGGCATCATTCATGCTAAAAATCCATAACACAAATAATAAAGTTACACAACGTTTTGTGCTGAAGAAGAGGAAAAGAAAGTACAATAACTATGAGCAACAGTAGTATATTTCACTAAAGCCCCACTAATAACTAATCAAATCAATCAAACTAAGTGTGTTGTCAGTGACATTTATATGTAAGTGTATTTATATCACACAGAGTGTATTTATGTTATTCTGCATAAAACCTGCACAAAAACACAAATTTACAGCACAAAATAAAAAAGAAAGCATATGGAAATGATCAGAAAGAGACAGAGTGATGGTAAGATGGAAGTGAGGCTTTATGATGGAGAGGAGCGTGCTGGAGTTTGTCCTCGTACATCTCTATCTACAGCCTGCGTGGGTACGAAAGGGAGGGAAAACACTTGAGATAGCAGTACGTCTCACCGGTGTTAGTAGCAGAGATATGGTTTGTGTTTTATGGTAGATCACTCTTCCATGCATGTATGGACAGTGGATGATATTCCATTCGGAAAGAACTTTAAGCTCAGAAACAGATCAGTCCCATTGCCCTCACCTCCTGCTGCTAACCCCACAACAGACCTGCCTTCGGCTTCCTCATACACACACACCACATGCATGCACACGCACACTTACCTAGCTATCTAAAATGAGACATACCACAGACCCAAATCCTTCCCTGAAGAAAAACTTTTTGCCGTTCTATAATAAAAAGCATTATTTACTTATATATTGTTTATACAAATGAGGACAACCCTAAAGGGAAATTTTGTCAGATTTAGCTCACTTCTGGGGACAAATTAGTCCCAACAGTACAGATAAGCACGTACACACACACACACACATACACACAACCTTCTCGCACACTCTCATTACACACTTTTCTCAAGGCAGAACTAAAAAAGGTGATAACATGCCATCTTGCAGACGTTTGCAATTTTCTGCAGATATGCAGATGTGCAGGCGATATTACTTTGGGTCATGCACTGTGTGTTCAGATTATTGTTACACTGCTGTTATAATGTTTGAGTCCTTTAGTTTGCAGCGCTTTGGGGAAGAAAATCTGGATCATATCTAAGGAGAGCACACAGTCACCGTGTCTTTCTCACGGGCTGCAATCCAACTTAAAAAATGAACACACACACACTCTCACACTCTCTTTCTCACACACACACACACACACACACACACCTCTGCAGGGTAAAATCCTGAGTTTGGCTACAGGAGAACGAGGGGGAAGTGTGAAACGATTGGTCTGATTAAACACTTAAATGGATCCAGAGGGCAACAGATCACTAAGAGTATTGTTACCCTGTTTATATAACAAAACACATCCTGCATTCAGATAAGAGAACACACACACGCTGTTTATCTCTCTTTGTGTTTTACACCGGACCCGGTTAGGGCAGATCTGAATCACAAAAACTCTTTTAGGTTGGCGGAGAGGCAAGTTTAAACTGCTGGAGTGGCGAAGCGCCAGGTCAGGTTGGCACCTCATAAACCGCTAAAAGTGAAAAGAGGTGCATGTGTGTGTGCACGTAGGTGGATGAAATCTACTTTTCACAGATTACGGTTCTGCTGTAATTTCGCCTTTTATGTGAATGCTTTATTTTACTAATGGGGTTTCACATTTAAGCAGCTTTAATGACATGAAGACACCTCCTGAATGGAAAACCTGTGTGCATGCAGTGAGTCGTTCACAACCCATTGCATTTGCTTTCATTAAAGTGGCAGTCGAACACACACACACACACACACACACACACACACACACACACACACAGAGGGTTGTTCCACTTTATTAGTGAGACTTCCATAGTTTTCATACCAGGCAAATGATATTTTCTGTTCTCTACAGCTAAATCAACCCTCACATAAACCTGCTGAGATGATTAGATTTAAAGTAAACCAAAAACTGGCTGGTTCATTTTTTATAGTACTTGTGAGGACCACCTAAAATCTTCACAAGCTGTTTTTTGACTTCTTTACAAGCTGTTTTTTGAAAATATTAAACATTTTTTGTGGAAAAAAGTATAGTCACACACACAAGATTAAATAGCTATTCACACTGGGGCATTACATAGGCGTATATTGTTTTTATACATGCTTATTTTTGGTAGAAATTTGTCCTAAAAATATGGTTAGGTAGGTATACTCACACCCACGTGTATTAAATATGCTTTAATTTAAATGAATAAATCTTTCATAGGTTTTTTTATAACTCGCCTGCTTTTATTCACCCTGTCTTTTTTCTTTTCTCTATAAGGAGTAACGAGTGCATTTGCTCTGTCATTCTGTCTGTGGTTCTGTTTGCATTAACTCTAAATCAATTTGGCCAACTACATAAATACTCGAGAAAGTGTTCTGATCAAATCTGTTTCAAATCTGAAAAACCTTTTTCCAAATGAAAAAGGACAGAGACACAAATTTAACAATTTCAGCTATCCAGAAATATGACAGAAATCCTTCTTCTGTATCCAAAGATTACTATCACACACACAGGCGCGCACACACACACACACTGCAGGAAGGTAATTGACTGTAGAGTCTTTGCACCTGTTGGTAATGTGGCAAGAAGGATCTGTGGCCAATCACGTCAACACAAATTCTCTGATACAGTCAATCATGTCTCTTTTAGAGGACAAATCTTTATAGGTCTTCTTGTCTAAATAGAATCACAAAGTGCCATCTCTCTCTCTTTCTCCTGCCCTCTCAGTTTGAACTGGTTGCCCATTTTGCATTATATGGTTTCGTTGGAGCAATTCGGAATACTTTCGCTAAAGATTAAAATGTCTTCCAAGAACATGTCTATGTTTCTGCCTCCCTATACTCATATGTGTCTATATTTGTATGTGTCAGGCCTAAATCAAACACAGCAGCATGACCAGCCCATGCTGGTCTAACCCAGCAACACACAAACACACACACACACACACACACACACACACAGCCAAACACACACTCAGGGGCCAAGCCCGTGCAAGCGTAACAATTGCTGGCCTCTAGAAATCATTTAGAAGGTCTTTTACATCATTTCTGACCAAAATAAGCAGTATAAGTAGGTTTAATAGTGTTCACATCTGTGTGTCTGTATGTGTGTCACACCAATAAAAAACAAACAGAGACATTTTTTCCCTTTTTCATTGCTTGACTACAGAAAGACGCAATTTTAATCTGGACTCACACGGTCATGAAACTACAGGAATTCGGTGCGAGTTAAATGCTGGACACAGACGCAGTCACATCTGTAGCCTGTTACTGAAAGCAGTGAGGTTATTTCAACAGGGTAATGGAAATAATGGCCACCAACACATGTATGCTGACATAGAACACATTTACACACACATGGTGCAGGAGGAGGGGCTGGGGGTGCTGGAGGAAGGTACAGTGCCTCATGTTGACCTGTGCCAGTGTGATGTGATGCAGTCATAAAGATAAAGATGGAATTTAAATCGGAGGTGATCTAGAGAATGCCGTTGTGAATGTCTGTGTATGTGTGTCTGTGTGTGTGTGTATAAGAGAAAAATAGGGAGAGAGAGAGAGAGAAGATATCACTATACTATATAAACTAAACTTTGATATAACTTTAGCACACTAAATACACTAAAACCCATATTGTTGTTAGAGTTAACTGTTTTAAAATGGTAATAAATATATATGGTATGTCCAGTAAAGTTCAAAGTTAGTTATACTACGTACTTTGCTATTTTATTAAGAGGAGTTTCTTTTCAGAAATGTTTATTTTGATCTAGCTGCTTGCTCACATGTTCCTTTAACTTTGCTGCAAGTAATACACAAAATTCAGTTACCTCATTCACATATCACTAGTACAAGAGAATCAGAGAGACGTGCATAACTTCAACAGTTGTCTGCTTAGATGTTTGCCTGAGAGTTCAGGCTTATTGCTTCAGCAGGTAAAATGAGATGCTCATAAAAACATGTTGAATCGTGCGAAACAGCCTTTCAGTGTCATAACACCTTTAATACAGCAATCCACAATAAACACGAACATACCCCATATCTCACACAATAAATCACAAATGTACAATCTGGGGAGTGCTGCGTTATTATTCTACACTGTCCAGAGCTAACAGGAACATTCATGTGGTGTCTTTAGTTGCTTTACAGTCCCCATTAGATTTGGTGTCATAACGGGTGTAACTGCTTATTTGTGTTCTCCAGATGGGTCAGTGATTCATAGCCTTGATATCATAAGACCTCCGCTGTTAAATCTTCCACAGATTTCACACCCTCCCGCTTCAAAATATGCAGCTGTGCAGGATTACACAAAGAACGAGGAGGCTGATCTGAGTCTATGGTGTGACGTAACCAGCGATGTAAAAATACAACAGCTTTCGTTTGGTTTGTTTAATAGATTCGTCGGGAAAACAAAAGACTGACATTATGAGACTACACCCACGTGGGAAAGACGCATTCAGCTGATATCAAAGGAGTGGAGAGCCAGAGGAGGACCAGCAGGGCAAGATTGAGCCCAATGAATGTGCATCTGACACAGATGCCAAACATTGTGTTTACCCCACGGCGAGCTCCATCCATCAGTGCGAGGCCTCCGCCCACAATGACACAGAGCTGCAGGAGATTATTGCAAAACATCCCATCCTCTAAACTCTCTGTCTGTGATGCGCGAGTCTGCGCATGTGTGCGTTCACACTCCAAAATGAGAATATAAACATCTCAATAAACCTGCGCTAAGTGGAGAAAAGACAAAGCCGTCTCAAGTGACTCATTATTCATGTCTCAAGTGAGGCATTGTTCATCTAGAAAACGGGTGGAGGATGAAAAATGAGTTTACAATACAATATGATTTAAACTGCAATCCATTTACTGTATGCAGTTTATGGGCCGAGCAACAACAATCCATAATATCTTAAGAATGTTTTGTTTAAAAAAGCTGTAATTATACTGGGGCAGGACATCAACAAACAGAAATCCTGTCATGAATGGCCACGTTTTCTCTTTTTTTATTCGAAATATATTTTCAATTCAATTCAGTTTTATTTGCGTAGGGCTTTTTACAATACATATTGTTTAAAAGCAGCTTTTACAAAGAATAAGCCCCCGGTGAGCAAGCCAAAGGCAACAGTGGCAAGGAAATACTCCCAAGATAATTAGGTAGATGAGGGAGAAATTTTGGGAGGAACCAAAACAATTATGCGTCATGTTAGCCATCACAGACTGAACTGGTATGTCAAATAATGTAAACAAGTTAATGATTTGAATTAAAAAAACTAAGATCACCACAAATGACTGTATGTGCTGGATTACTAAAGCTTTTATAATATAAACCATGCACTGTTTTCATATGCTTATCATCTCGGGGAAATGAAAGGTAAAGTCTATTTATTGAACTGAATACATTTCCTTGTACATACAAAGTTACGTTGTGTAAGTGTGTATTTCCTGTGTTTGTAAATGGAGATAAGGCAAAGATTTTCACTACTTAATAAAAACATTGTACATGTAAATTGTTAGAGATGTGAGAAACAATAATTGTTGTTTCAGTAACTATTGTTTATTAAGAACAATATTTATACATTTTTAGAGAAACTTTACTGGAATAACTCACACAGACACACACACATACACACACACACACACACACACACACACACACACACATACACACAAGGTGACAAGTATGACAAAGTGACGATATTTGAGGAAACTCTCAGAGGCAATAAAAAGGGAAAATGAGTTCCATTGCAGAAAATCATCACGTTTTCTCTCTCTCTCTCTCTCTCTCTCTCTCTCTCTCTCGATCTTAATCTCTTCCAAGCAGAAAGCAGCAGAGGTGGCAGAATAATGAGCTCTTACCTAGTTCAAAAGTGTCTCTCTCTCACACACACACACACACACAGTCACTGCTCTGGCCTTGAATACAGCCGGCTGAGACTTCAACCGCAGTGAGAAATATCAGTCTTTGCTTCTAAACACAAATAAAAAAGTCTGGAAGCTCTTTTCACTGTCACATAGTTCTCCTAGCGTGTGTGTGTAACACACACTTTAACCCGACTGTGTGCCAGACACTACACAGAACCCTCTGCAGAAATAAGTTAAGACTAAATGAAAATAAATGTCCCTCATCATTCTCCATCATCAAATATATCACCTCTCTCTCTCTCCTTCTGTGCGTGTGATGGGAGTTCAGAGATGTTCTGCTCTCTCTTAAGACCACATCAATCAGCCCTGACCCGCCTGGTGGGCTCAGTGCATGCTTGCGTTTCATCTTTAACAGTTTGTATCTTCCCAGATATCACAGGAAGGAGGGAGGAAGAGGTTATTTAAACAGACTAAGAGAGAGAGAGAGAGAGAGACTGAGACGGCGAGTGTGTACATTGAGTCAGCAACTATGAATTTTTTTGGAGAATTACTGAAGTGCTTTGCCAGCCACTTCAATGCCTCGCTCCTCATTCTCTGTCCACTGTACCATGTGAATATTGTTTGTGTGCAGAACAGTCATGCTTATTCAGAGAAAGGAGATTGTAAATCTAACCAAAAACTTCCACAGATTGTTGTGTGCATTGTCATCACTGGCTTTCTAATTCAGCCACACTTCATTTAAAATGTGTGACTGAGTGTGTTTAAATGAAGTGTGAGTTCATTTAAAAAGTGCTAATATTAGTAATAAGTGCTAATATGCAATTGTTACCATAATAATATGGATCTCTTGAGGTTACTTTTGTTCGTGTACTGTCATGTATTCTGATTTATTTAGACATATTTAAAGAATATTTGTCTGGAACACAACCAGTAATGGTTTCCTGAAAAACATTTTAGACTATTGCGTCTTACAGCTTTTCCTGTAGCTCAGTGGTTAGAACATGTTAAAAATGCCAGGGTCATGGGTTCGATCCCAGGGATTACACATACTCAGAAACAATGTATAGTATAATGCAATGTAAGTTGCTTTGGATAAAAGCGTCCACTAAACGCATAAATGTAAATGTATACTTTAGTAAATAACTACTAAGTGTGTACAAGGTGCTTAATGTTTGATTTCATTTAGAGCACTAAATGAGCCAGGACTCAGTCCCAGTTGGTGTGGTACATAGAATTGGTTATGACTATTATAGTGTTTTTAGTTAAAAACTGTAAAATGAAAATGTCAGGTAACTTAAAAAGTGCTTTAAGGGAGTAGCGTCTACATGAATTGGTTTTAGTCAAAAAATGTTATTAAATATGTAAGAATGTGACTACATTTGGTAAGACAAAAAACGCTTCTAAGGGTTATCTTAGGTAGAAATAGCTCCTTAAAGCAACTAGCTGCTACCACTTCTTTACTGTGAAATCAGGTCAGGAGAGACAATTATGTGTGTGTGTGTGTGTGTGTGTGTGTGTGAACAAGAATGAATTACTCATGTATTGCTCATCTGTCTTTTTGTCACTCAGGCTCTTAATCAGACATGTCCTAACTGAACCTGCAATTTTCTAATTAGTTCTCAAAAGAGAACAGACCAGATAAAGTTGCTTTACTTCTCTCTGCTTTGTAATAACTTGTTTGAAATTCAGAACCTGAACTGCCCTTTTGTTTTGTTTTGCAGTTAATTGTGTCTATAGAGCACAGGCATTATCCTGAACTGAGAATGGCTGCCAGCCAATAAACATCTGTCATCAATCAGAAGCATTATGCGCATTCTAAAAGGTTATTTTTAATGATAGTACCTGTAAGAAATAAAAAGTGCCTAAGAGTCAAAAAGTACTAAGTTATCTACAACTGCTAGTGCCCCCTAAGAAATACAGATACCTGACGCCCCTGTCAACCACACTAATGTTTTCTCCATCTGCAGACCTTTCAATGACATTTTCATTTGCCACTAGCTTTCTGACCAAAGCCATTTATAACAGACGGAGTCAAATTTATCATTCATTCTGAAAAACTTCTTAAAGCTCTTTACTTGGATTTGACAATAAACTAACATTTGAATAAGCTGAAAAATACCGACACCCCTGTTAATTGGCATTTAAATTCTTTGGAAGTTCCAGAAGATTTCAAATCTAGGTTATCTGTTTCCTCTTAGTTACAGCGAGCAAAATAAAAGAACAGCAGTGACGGCTAAAGACACCTGTGGAGCGTCTGTATGTGATACACCCCATGAGTGAGTTCTCACTTTACACACACACAGGAGGTTGTCTTGATGAATTCTCTGTGTAAATCAGACTGGCATAAGTTAGAAACATCTGTGGCGTGAAGACCCAACCAGCACAACTTTGTGACTTATATTAAAGTGGTAGCACTCTACTCTACAAGGGGAGGCAGGAAATAAACATTGTATGATTTGAAAAATGCAGTTGACTTCAGTTACTTCAATAATATGTTGAAGCATCTAGTTCACTCATTAGTGTGAAAACTATTCAGCAATATTAGTAAATATTAAAGTGATGGTATTATTTATTTGAGGTGTATGATGTATTGGAATAATTTTTTTAAGGATTACAATTGTCCATAACGTTATATTACTATTATAAGTCTAATAACAGGGTTTGAGTATCTACTCTGAAAGTAGATAAGCTACAAGCTACAAGCTACTCATAAGTTAAAGTAGTTAAGATGCAGTTAGGCTACCCTTCTGAAAAATGAGTTAACTACACTACAAGTTACTATCTGAAAGTAGCAAGCTACATTAAAACTACTTAGAAATTTTTACATGACATTGTATTACAAATAACTGAATAATTTTTAATGATAAATGCCTACAGTAGGAGATGTGGGGATTAAAACAATGTAATGCAATACAACTATTGCATTTCAAAGATTATTGTATTATTTTATATCAACAGATGCTGTAATGCACAATTTTAGTTTGTGACCTAGTAAGTAAAAGAGTGATGCCGCATTAAAATCTGAGCTATGGTCAAGCTACTGAAAAATGTAGTTACGTTAGTAGCGTTGCTACTTATTAGTTAGCTACTCACCAACACTGTCTAAAAATAGTACAGTTAGCTTAAACCTACATAAAAGTTTCTTATTTCAAACAGTAAAAGATAGATTTATATAATTCAGTGAGAAGACTATAAAAAATGTAAAAAAAAAAATAAAAAATACAAAAATGCCTCAGGACTTCTCTAATTATAGGGTATATCAATAACTATTTTTGTAGGTTCTTTTCATAAAATATGTAGCAGGATACGGTGATGTAAACTTTGTTTACATGTTACTTTATTTATACTGTGGCCTTCTACAGACTTCATCTGAAGTTTTCATCAAAACTTTGTTTACATCGTTTCAGCCTGCTACAGATTTCACTTTGTTTACATCACTGCAGTAATTTGTTTTTGTGTGCGGTGTGTGATGAATGACAACACATGAACATCTTCCTGGTTAACTGCAAATACTGCAGCCTGAGAGGTTTGTCACTCTAGAACATTTTTATTAACAGACAACAAATTGACATTGGAGCCTGTTCATTGGAGCCTAGTTAAACCTTCTTATGCTCATGACACATTAAGCATTGGTGTTCAGTTTAGCAACATCCCATTTCCTATTACCCCACATCATTTCCTGTCCTGACTCGCTACTATTCTTTACAAATTAAAAGTCTGAAATAAAACTTTCTTAAATACTTAATATACTTAATAAATATACTTAAAGGAATTATAAAGTGGTTAGGGTCTAAACCCAATGCAGAGACAGAATCTGTGATGCAGTTTAAAATCACTCAGGTTGGTTCTATGTGTTGATTTGGAAGGTGCCATAGACTATGGTCTGGCATACTTTGCAGTGACAGTATGTGACATTGCTCGGTACTGTAATCCAACTACCTGCTCTGTAAAATATTTAAAAGCTCTTATCTACATCACACATCTAGACATTTGCTGCTTTGTATTCTTTTCACCATCCCAATGAAAATACACACCACTTTATGTGAGCGGAAGACGCTACATTAATTGTTTCAGACCAATAGCATTATGATTTGTGAATAAGGTGCAATATATTATAAGCCTAATTTATAGAGAAAGTAGGAGTGTTTGCACTGGAAAAAAATGACAAAGACATAATTTAAACAAATAGCAGCACTATTTCAGCATATTTAGCGCCTGATTAACCTAAAATGTGGTCGCTGATTAGTGAGCAAGATGCAGATATTTTTTTGTGCTGAAAAGTGACGCAGTCAAGATTTCCCGGGAGAATTAACACAGCCGGCCATTAATAAATTCACATGAAAGGCCACGGTAGGTAATGAGAACCACAGTATTCTTCAAGCAGATGGCTCAAAAACATCATATCCCACTGAGAGAGATAAAGAATTCAAAGCCTCTGAAACACCTGCTTCTATTCAGTCTGCAATTGCTCAGTTTTAGCACGTCACAAACACAGCTAATCAGAGTACGCGCCCAGAGAGCTGTTTACGAACACAGCGCTTCCGAAAATCATCTTCTAATCAGGGGCGAAGAGGACTAACACATGTACGGACATTCCTAAACAGGCTGTTGTGTTAAAAGACTTACTTGTTCCTTGTAAATCTCCATCAGGGCAGTAGTTTATCAATAGGTTAGAGTGCGTGTCATAGGTGCGCCCAGAGCTCCCTCAGATAATTATCCTGGTGAGGCGATATGAATGTTTTATTTATATTTTAGGTTCTGAAGTGACTGCACCTAGTGCCACCCAGTGAATTCATGAGAACATTGAACTCTTGTTGTCATTCATTTGAACCTGTCACGGCTGAGAACGCTCGCTGAAGTGGAAGTGTTTTCTTTGATATTCATCACCGTGTTGTCGGCAGACTGCATCAGGTTTCTGACTGCACCCCAGAGCCACTGTTAACTTCAAACGAGCTAGACCAAAAACACAAAATACACACAAGTATACAAACAAGCAGGGAAAAAGACACAAGGACAAGAGAGTGCTACAAAACACACACTGTCACGGGATTCCTCATATGTGAGACAATGCTGTGTACAAAACCGCCCAACCAATAAAATACTACACCAAATCTGTCAATATCTTTGGTCTAAAGAACTGTACAATAATTAATTTTCTAAAATAATGTGCTTTCATTAGAATAATACAACATAATGTCCAATAAATAGATTTTTTTTCATAAATTGTATTTTTTCCCCTCTCCCCTCAAATATTTGACAGCAATATAACAGTTTTTCGCCCATTATTAAAAAAGTGCTGGTAGAATGTTATACTGGGTCCACAGCAATGATGAGGAGGTAAGAATAGTTGACACACTTTTGTAAAGTCTGATCTTTTTCTCTAGAGGGACACTGGGACATCACACACGCATACAGACTCACATACGTGCACACACACACACACAGACCTCATTTTCGCCAGTCTGCCTATGTGGGATTGTTCGGTGGGGGAGATATCATTAGACCTTAATTACTGGGCCCCCTGGCAAACAACAGCATTCTGTGAGTGTATGTTTACAGGTGTGTGTTTGTGTGTGTTACCTCACTTTACCATCAGGAGAATTTTTGCTCACTCAGTTCTAGGTGAATGCATATCCCATTAATATTAATATACTCATTTGTGTGCCTGAGTGGGACCCAATATGGCATCACTCATTTAATAATTAAAGTTTTTTGCATATTCATGAGTATGTCATTCCAAAGCCCAGGGTTTTGGAAGCTAACAGATGCCACTTTGAGCTTGTTTACCTCTTAATCCAGGCCAGTGAGATAAATTCCTTAATTTTTGTCAATGAGTTGATACGCAGGAACAGACAGAGAGAGACGGAGGGAGAGAGAGAGAGAGAGAGAGAGACTGCAAGAAGCTCTGGAACATCAAACTCTTATTAGAGCTTGAAATGACAGTTTGAAATGTGACTGGCAGCTTGACATACTGGAGTTGCCATGGTGACAGAGAACAAGGCAGAGGCAGATTCTTTTGAATAATCACTCAAAATGGTGTTTAATTAAAGTGACAGATATCTGTAAAATATTAAGGGGTATGTGATTCATTTAAGAATTTAGCCAACCATTTTTAATCATAGAGGTGACACAAACAAGAAAATATTTGAAGCATGGCCCTTGCCGTTTGATTTGTTGGTTCTGGACCAATTCCCAAACTTCAAACATCTCAGTCAGGATTCTGGCAAACTGAGTGGTCTGTCGGCTGGGGTAGTTGAGACTGCGTTCGCTTCCTTTGATGTAAGCCCCAAAACTTGCATATGCAGAGGGAATGTCTGTGTAACACTTCCAGGAGTCACGCCGTGGGCTCTTGGCTCACTGTTCAGCCTGATTAAATGATGGTCGGAGAGTTTTAACACTTGTGCTGCTGCTGAGTTGCACTCTGTAGCCAATTAAAACAAAGCGGCAGATAATTGCTCCCCCCATGGGTTTTAATACAAGAATGTTTAAGAATGCTGATTAACTGCCCAAGTAACAACCCTGAGTGTGTGAACATGGGAGGTTTTATCCTCTTTCCTTGCTGATGCATTACTGGTGTGAAAATAATATGGATGTTCAGTTGGTTATGAGGTGTGGAGATACTGGTACTTTGTTCTCTCTTCCTCTAGTGCCCTTTCCTAAACCGATGGAAAACATTTATTGCCTGTAGTTTGGAATGCGTTCCATGTTAAAGCACATCTGCAGCCTTATTCAATAAGCTTTCCTAAGGTATTTTATACACTCCCTGAACCCTAATTAGATTCAAGGATTACATCCTCGTCCCCATGGGGAAAGAACATTGGATTCTGCAGAGAACATTGTGCTATCATAACTACATCTACAATCTCTCAGTCTTGATTAAGTCCCTTGACTCAAGCCATCAGACTAGTCATACATGTGCCTTTACATCTGCTACATTAAGGCCATAAGGATTGTCAGGCGTACTGATGCCCATTGTCACTATATTTTTTCCAGTGATTTTGGCTTAAGCGCAAGAAACAAATGCGTTCAAGATTGTATAGTTGTAGTAAGTTTGATTTAGAGTTAAAGGGATAGTTCACCCAAAAACCAAAGTGATTTACTCACCCTCATGTCCAAACCCTTATGCTGGTGGGTTTTTTTTTGGTGGAACAAAAAAGGAAAAATGTTGACGCACTCTTTAACGCACCTCTTTTCCATACAGCGGTGGATCATAGTGACCACATCTGTCAAGCTCTGAGGAGATAAACTGCTTAAAGGAGCAAAAATGCACCATAAACGCCATATGACTTGCATACTATATAACAATTCTTCTAAAGCCATTCGATAACTGAACTAATTTACTAATCTATGTGCTATTAGTTGTTTTTCAAACCATTTCATTTTATTTATGAATTCTCAGTTGTTACTTTTTTAATAAACATTGCAAGTTTAAACTGTCACATTAACATTATAGGACTTTTATTTTGACAAGTGATTAATCACTTATTTTGTGTTGCTTAACATACTGTAAGAGTTTTTCAGCATGTGATTGTCAAGCCTTAAACATCCTTCTTTTAATTTTGTTAGTATACAGTAATTACAAAAAAAATGTTGGAAACTTTGTTTGACACACACACAAACCCACAAACACACCTCTTTCCTCATGCAAACCATCTTAAAAATCAAGTGGACAGAAAAAGGTCTACTTTCTAATGTGGTGTGAGTGTTTTTTGCTCAGGGAAAAGCTGACCTTTCTTTTTTGCTCTAGTTTTTTTATCAGAGCCACAGCAATGACATGGTAGGAAAGAATGAGACATGGAAAAAGAGTGAAGTTTACGTAAATGAACTAAAAGCATTTATGTTTTGATTGTGATACACTGATTTGTAAGTATCCTCATTTGTGATAAACCAAGCTGTGAACACATCTGTCAGATTAACTCAAACAATCAAATCCAGTTGATAAATGGCTTGGCTAGACTTTTGAATGTTTTTGATTAGTTCTGTGTTGAATGCAGTCATTTCTTTGTCTATTTTCATTATTATTATTTTAAGTCATCAAGACGGAATTTGTTTAATGTAGTTGCTCATTTGTAGGGTAATTATGCATGTTTAATCTTGGTACTGATTGGCCCCCTAACCCCTTACTTCCTGCCAGCATTGAAACAGTTCGCCTGTCAATCAATTAATCTATTTTGAGACTAATGACAGTGTAATTACCATAATTAACCTCAAGAGAGAGAAAGAGAACAGAGAATGAGAGACAAAAAGAAGAAAGAGAAAGACATCTGTCCATGTTTCATTTCAGCCATTCTGCTTGACTTTCTGGAATTGGAACGAGCGTTTTCATTGGCTAGTTAATGTGTCATCACTGCATATTCTACAATGAATGCTAATCACGGTCATTACGCACCCTTTCTTCACTTGTCTTGCAGCATAAGTGGCTTTCATTGATTTACAGGAGGGCCCGTCACCTTAGTACTTGGTGATGAACTTGTTTTTTGTTTCAGTGCCATTGAACACATGAATTCTTTGTTCACCAAAGACATACCACATAGAGAGAGGCTTTCAATTGGTTTTATGAACCTCCTACATTCCCTTCTGCATTGTAGGTGAGTCTATTCCCAAATCTGATATGAATTCTTTCAAGCTTAATGCTGCTGGCTAAAAGGCTGACATTGAGAGGGTGTGCTCGGTGTGCTCTTAAGGAACATTGTGTGAAGGGCCTGTGTGTGTGTTCGCGTGGGGCCTCTGGGATTGTCCTGCAGTTGGACACGAGCAATGAAATCCCTACCCAATTATACCAGTACAGCCTGCGGACACAAGGACACACAGACATACACAGCTGAGCCATATTGCATTAACCCTTATCAGACCTCGTCCTCGTGTATATTAACCCTTCAGTGCTCACTTTCAGTTCATTAAAGCCTCCAGGCCATAATGATGTCCCACTGACAGAACAACTGCCGCTTTACTACTGTATGACACACACACACGTTTACTTATCTATCTAAATGGGGACATTCCACAGACTTCTATTGCTTTTATACACAGCTGCCCTAACCCACACTCACACTAACTGTAACCCTAACAGAAAACTTTCTGCATTTTTACAATAAAAAAATAACCCCCACATACACACAGAATGTCTCAGAACAGCTAAATGCTTGGTGTGACTGTTTGGAGGTTCTGGGTGCTATTTAGTTTTGAAATTTTAATATGAAATGTTACAAAAATATTAAAAGAAACGATTCACCCAAAGATTAAATTAGTTGTAGTATAAATTAGTTTAGTTAAATTATAAATTCGTTTAGTTACATAATTTTGTTCCAAACTCTGAATACTGTTTTTTTTTCTGTGATACACAAAAATAATCTTTTTGAGAGGTCATAGTGACCTTCACTCTCAATCTCCAAAAAAACCCCAAAACATAAAAGTATCATAAAAGTAACCCACTAGACAGGCTTCAGAAGACTAAGGGAACAAGTGATATTGACAGAGGCTTTTATGGCTTTTGTTCTTTTTTTGAAGCGTTGCAGCTTCTGTGTATTATAAAAAGGGCAAGTGATAAATAATCAAACAAATCTGCTTTAGTCAACATCACACAGGTTGGGTGACTAAAAATCCTTTTTTAGGGTGAATAGTCTCACACTGCTAATGACTAAACTGACTAAAAATGTGGCAATGGGGCACTAAAAAGCGATTTTGCAATCTGTGCATTTCATACCACTTTGTCATGGATTACAGAGGAATTCCAGAACTGCCCTGTTGCCCAACACATATTATCAATCTTGGAAATATTACTGTTCTTTGCCAAAAGCAACAAGCAGAGTCCTGCTCAAATGAACATGAACATACCGCAATTATAATGTTGCCAAAAGCATGCTCTATTGAATCGACAATAACCTGCAAAGATGCGGCAACCTACACACACACAAAATAATCAGTAATCAATTATTAAACACATATTTTTTATATATATGCAAAACCTCGTTTTACTGTTTGTTGTCTAACCCGAAGCATTCCTTTATTCTGTAAACAGATAGATGCATGTTTGTGTGTTTTAAATATGTGCGCTCTCAGCAGCCTCAGGTCTTCCTGTTTCAAAACAACCTGACAAACAGGAACTATGCTAAGAACTGCTTCTGGGATGAGAAGGTCAAAGATTTGTAGCAGCTTGCAGAGAAAATACGTACAGAGATCAGTAACCATGCCACCCTTCCTTCCCTCACCACTCTGTTCCCTAGAAAATGTTTTCACTTATAATTTGCATCAGTTTTGATGAGATGAATGTTTGAACAAAACATCCATAACAAAGAGAGAAAGAGGGGGAGAGAGAAAGAGCCTGCATCTGTAGAGGTTATGCTAAATGAAGGTTAAATTGGTTTCGCTTGTCACAGTGCATAAACAGCTGAGGATCCACTGCAGGGTACTTAGAAAATCCCAAACCACACACACGTTACTATAGACACATATTTACATACACAACAGACTTTCAGACAACACGCTACATTTTGTTCTTTGTTCTTTCGCATGTTTTATAGAGTAAGATCACACACAGAATGATTTTAGGCTACTTTTATACAGATGCTCCCTCTTCATCATGCTCATCATCAAAACAGGAAGCCTGGATATACAAACACCCGCATCACACATCTGCGAATGAGTGTTTTTTAAAACCCAGCTGCGTGAAGGTGAAGATGGGGGCATTTCCTCAGAAACGCTTTCAAAATTCCAAAGGCCTGGCCCATTAAAAACAGAATCTTCTAAAGGTGCACTCAGTAAGATTTTGTGTGTGTTGCGTTGGTCTATATGGCAGCCATTTTGGAACGTAAACACGGACAACTTGCGGTTATTAATGCCATCCTGGGGCTATCAAGATACAGTGAGTAGTAATCAGCTGGTCATGTATTCTCAACATGTCAGCCTCCATGAGGTGGCCCGCTTCATGTACATTAGAATAACTTTTATTAGAATTTCTGATATGACTATAGTCTTGATTTCATGTGAATGTACAGTATTACATTTTTCTAAAAATACTATTATTATTATTATCTAAAAAAATCTAGAAAAAAATTAAAGATAACAACTTCAGATAAAGGCACTCAGATAAAAAACATTCTATCTAAACTTTATTTTAGATAAAAAACTATCAAAAAAATTACTGAGTGTCCGTTTAATTGACTGTGGGATCATGCTTTGCAAATTATTTTGTGCATTCTCCAATGATAAGTATCATTCATCTTGTATCACTTGGAAATGGTAAATGGAAATATCTTCAGAATCATCAGATATTTAGTTGGTCGTAAGTATTCCAGGCTTTGTTTCAAGGTCAGTGTGTGTGTGTGTGTGCGCGTGAGGGGGCATAATCACTGTTCCTAAATGCCCTAGAGAGGGATGTCATCTTTAAACATTAAAACAGCTACTGACAGTGTTTACCCGCTAAAACATTCCTTAATTCTTTAACAGAGGAACAAGCGTATTTTGAAACCCTCCTACCAAAAGTCAAGCTTCTAATCTTATGTCTTATGCAGTATTCCACTACAAGGTGAAACATGTTCTGACACAAACACACAGAGCAAGCGAAATAAATAAGCTCTTCACATTTATCAAATAAAGCCGGTAACTGCTGTTTGTAGACTGATTAGAAATAATAAGCACCTGCTTTAACATATCAGCTACATAAAAATGAAGGATCTAATTCAGTTTGACTGCATCTATATGGCCTTTTTCACGGCTGATGTAAACAGAAAAAAAACAGAATTTGGCTACAGAATTGTTATGCTTCATGATGCTCCTCATACACTACCCTTAGTTCATCAACACTGCAGCCTGTAAACGCCTGTGAAGATATATCAAAGCTTTCATGCTAAGCAAATATTCATACCCTTGATAATCAGCTCGGCTCTGTCGCACTATGGAGCTGTATCCTACAGGCGTGCCAATCTGGATTGTGATCTGAATTAAGCATCATGTCAGACGCATTCCTAAAAGTGAATTGCATTGAATTTGTTCTAGACTGAGTCAGCCCCGACTTGGGAAGGTCATTCATCTTTTAAGCTAAAGGAACAACATGATGCATATAACAAAATGCCTAAGTGCTTCCTAACTGCATTGCTTTTAAATCTCAAAAGATTACTTGGTGACTGTTTTGCATAACAAGAAATATCAAGGGCTGTCTATCTGGGATGTTTATTTTCTACAGTGTACATTGGAGCTCCTGGTGCAGAACACAATCACATAAAGCATGTATTGTGTTTTGTACATTGACACAAGGCCCACAAAACAAGTGTTGAAATTGTTTTTCTAATGATGTGCATGCATATAGTCAGTAGTTGCGGCGTAGCACCACAAACACAAAGGATGTGATTATGTCTTGTTTATGTAATGTCTTGATTATGTAATGTCAGGATCACACAGTGTCAGTTTACTACAAAGTGCATTTACAGTAGACAGGAAACTCTTTATCACTTCTGCATTTGTGTAAAACTCCACCGGGAGCTGCTCAGATATTTCTCTGTAGCAGTTTTCCCATGAAAGCCATTTTGATAACAACTGTGACTGCAAGGTTACATCAGAGCAGCACCTCTGAGATCTAGCTAGTATTTTACACATTTCTCTCCCTCAGGATGAGGATCAGAGATCCTTATAACGTTAGAGACAGTGACCCTGCATGAAACGGGCCCAAACACACACATACACAAATAAAAACACTCCAAAATGTTTTTAGCTTAAAGCAACACCGGACAGACTTAACTCCCAATGTAACAGTTTTATGGCTCTCTGAGCTGCTAATGCCAGCCAAGAGGAGATATGCTTCTAAACCCCCTCTCTCCCTCTCAGTGTTTATCTCCAGGACAATCTGCATATGGTATTGTCATTGCTTTTCTGTCTGGTACATATACTAATTACTGAGGAGAGAGAGAGAGGCAGAGAGAAAAGGCTTCTCCTTTGTTTTATATAAGGAATGTATAGTAATGTTATTTGATATCAGCATTCCACAGAGTCACACACACACACACACACACACACACACACATTACACACACACCAATGCTGACCTAGCTATCTAAATGGGGACATACCATAGACTTTCTTTTTAAATAAAGCTAATTACAATTCCTACAGACTACCCCTTACTAACATCCTATACCTTCCCCTAAAAGACAACTTACAAAAAGTTGTACAATTTTAAAACACCCATTTGTAAAATGCAAACATTTAAAGAGAGCTAAAGGAAAGAGAGAAAATATTATTTATTGCATTTATGAATCAGCTCCCAAAAGAAGCTTGTTCGATTTAAGAGACATTTCAAAAAATATTATTTGACATTTTTTTCCTCAAGTATATCGAAGTAAAAAATCAATACACATTTTTAAGTTTTGTGCACAGTAAGGCTGATATTAATAACAAAATAAACCCCTTCTGGATGGTCGGGACCCTAAGCAGCTTTATTTTGTGATAACGACCAGCTAACTAAATATTTTCCCTTTTACGCAGTAACTTACAAACAAAGTAAATAAATGAACATGAAATCTTGATTTAATATGAAATTCATTTTTGTTAAAAAACAGAGACAGCTACAGACATAGAGACATGAAACTAGATCAGTGTAGGAGATTGGTTGCCAGGGACAACAGTCAAATATAGAGCTGTCATTATTGAAAAATATTTGACCACAGAATGCCTCCACTGACCAATCAAAATCAAGTATCCAAGAGAGCTCTGTAATAAAAAGATAGACTTACAAACATACAAAGGCCACCACGATTCCTTTTCCTGCTGGTGTTTGCAAAAATTGTGGTAAATAAAAGCGAAATCAATCTCCAAGCACAATAGGAAAATTAAAGAACTTTAGAGGAACAGAGCAAAGCAGGTTGCTGACTGACTTCTGAGTGTCAGCAAACCAAAAGTTAAGCATGGGCACACACATCGAAAAGTATGTGTTAGAACTACAGGAAGTTGTAATGGTGTAACTATAAAATTACTGTAATCGGCTAATCAAAACCCTTAAACACACATACTATTTATATATCTATTTAAATAGGGACATTCCATAGACTCGTATTGTTTTAATACACAGCTAGTTATAAACAATATAACCCAATCAAACCCACACTCTAACCCTAACAGAAAACTTTTTGCATGTTAACATATGCTTTGGGGCTACTTTTAATAGACATAATGATCTTTATACTGTAAAAACTGTATATTCTATCCCTAAACTTTACCCTAGCCTAAACCTAATGCTCACAGAAACCATTTAGCATTTTTACATTTTCAATAACAGAAATACATTTCACTAACAGAAATACATTTTCAATAACATTTAGTATGTTTAAAAATCAATTTCCCTCATGGACCCCTGCTGACTGGTCCACACAATGTAGGTATGTGTGACTTTTACTATCCTCAAATCTCCCCACAATGCTAGAATAACAAGAACACACACACGCACACACACACACACACACACACACACACACACACACACAAACCCTCTACTGTAGGCCTAAAAGCATATTCTGCCTAATCAAGGTCTTTATGTAACCCAGATATGCCTCTGTTTCAGGCACCCAATATCCATCACCCACACACACATGCACACACACATATGCCATGTGGCTACTGTGGATTCAGGCTCTGTTCTCTCTCTCTGTATCTCAATGATTCTTAGCGTATAATGAAGATAAATGAGTATTGCCAGACCACCGCACTCTCTCACTCATTGTAGCTCCTGTTCTGCAGTTAGAGGTAAGGAACAGACCCAGAACTGTGGTTATGGCTGGCATTTGCCAAAAATCATCTTTTGGACTCCAAGGGAAAGATTAATTTATTCTAAATAAGTGCATATTGATTTTTATAGCTCTGTTCTGTGAGAAGGAATAATGTCTGTGAGTCATTATAGGACAGGACACAGAACGAAAAGTATGTCAGCATCTCCTGGCAGCACTACACACATACACACACACATACTGGCGCGCTGATAAAGGCAAACAAAAACAGGCTCAAAAAACATTCATCACTACATAAACACATCCACCTCTAAATTTGCTGCATGAACAGTGCACCTTTGTATACCTTAATCTCTCTGAGCTCATATTGTATCTCTCGTTTGCTGTCTCTCGCTGTCTTACTGTCTCTCTTCAATCCACCTACAGTAAGATTATAAGCAATGATAAATGTACTTTAATACACAGATGCTTTGATATTGCTTTTTACTGGCCAGAGGCTGGTGAAAACAAACATACACACAGCAGAGTTACAACACTGTAGCTGATAATGTCTTCCAAGATGAGATGAATGATTAATAACCCAAATAAACAAACAAGTAGTAGGCAGAGCATTTTTCACATTGTGTTCACCCTCTAGCAATTGTACAAATCTTCTGTACTTCACCGTGGCCCTTGAACACAATACAAATAATGCAATTACATTTGATGTGTTTATGCTTTTGGTCTCTCTAATCTAATACAACGACTGTTGCTGTGTTTCCACTAGGGGCCTAGCAAATACAATTCAAATGTCTTGCCAATGGGATTTTTCACAGCTATAGTGTTTTACCTTCATTAATTATAAATGGATGAATTCTTATGTTCCATGTTCAACAAAGGAGAAATCCTGTTTATCATGTAAAATTTTGTGTCAGTGTTTGAAAGAATAATTGACAGTATTCACAGTTTAGTTCGTCACAGTTAGCTACAGTCCTAAGAATGCTGATATTTAGTATAACAGCACTGGGACTGACAACACTTCCACTTTTCTGGGTTTGCGTTGTTCTAGACTGAAGATGGTTAGTGGTGTGAAGTGGAAGCAGAAAAAACGCATGAGTGAGGTTTCTCTCATCAGCAATTACACAGCAAATGGGAAGCAGGATATGGAAAACCCGAAGTGGAGTTGGAGCAAAGTGATTACACAACATTTTTAGCTGGAAAGGGAAATTGCCGTCACCCTTCTCCACTCACATTCCTGGTTCCAGTCTGTGTGTTGCTTGGCAACATGCAAAGGCTGGTGTTCTTTTGCTTCCTTTGGTTTCATTGGTGGACAATAATTAAATATGCAGTAAAACTAATCAAAATTTTATTTGAAACTTAAAATATAATTTTTTTGTTTATAGAACTGTTGCATACTGTAAAAACACACTCACAAACATCCTGCTCCACAGCTAAATCACAGCCGTACCGATATTCAGTATAATAGTACTGAATATCACAGATTACAGTACAATAAGCACTATTTCAGCCGAATCCCATATCAGGGTAGCTCATGTCATGATAATGACTTGCCGCCAACCTCATAGCAAATACACAAAAGTATTATGAAGTCATTACGTTTTTCAAATTCATGTGACACACACAGAACACCAGCGACAGATGAAATAAGCATCATAAAAGGCAGTTTCCTCAGAAAGAGTGAAGCACACAGAACTCTTTTATGTTTTTTCATCTTATTTGTAGCTATGGAGAGATGAGATATGAATATTAAATCACATCAAAGGGAAATACTACTTCTTTTTATCCTGTAAACGTAACATTAAAAGATGAATTATGGATCAACTCAAATTTGCAGAGTTTGGGCTCTGTATAAAAGGCTTACAGTTGTCCAACAGATTTCTTCAGTAATCTCATCCAGAGCTGACGTCTGTTAGTGACCCGCTTCCTCTTTCACTGACTACTGACCCACTTTTACACACACACACACACACACACACACACACACACACACACACACACACACACACACACACACACACACAAATGAAACGGGTCACTTGGAATTAACACAACTTAGATCATTTCAGATTAAGTCAGCATCTCCTTGCAGCAAAAACACACAAATGTGTACTTGTGTTCCATTTTTGGAAGACGGCTTAAAAACATTTGGTCAACTCCATGCAGTCACCAGCACACCACACACACACTCTGTCTCTCTCCCTGGGGCACTAGAATACCAGGTTGCCCTGGTTACTGATTCTATGGGATGCCAGCCTGATCTGATGGAACAGAATTAAAGTGGCTTTCGTCTGAACCAACACCAGAGGCCAACATACACATACACACATTACAGACATACACTCATTAATAACACACACAAGCATTACAGACGCAACATCATAACACATATACAAAAATAACAAACACTAAAATGCACACATAGAACACGAACAAACACAAATACACAAACCTCACGACATGTGCATGCATTCAAATATTGACAACAGTGTGCACGTATGAATGCAAACAAACACAAGCATGCAAACACACACATAACACTTTGTGCACATAACATTTGACCATTTCATACTTTTCTGCCCTATTCTCCTCTCAATGACTCATGATTGAGGTTAGAGAAAGCTTGAGGAAAAAGGGGGAGAGACAGAGAGAGAGAGAGAGAGAGAGAGAGAGAACAGACAGAAATAGAAAAGAGAATTAAATTGGCCTGTGTGAGTCAGTATTACGCCTTGTCCCTTCAAATTGTACATTCTCACACTCATAGTCACAGAAACATTTATAATTGCTTTGGTTTTTAGGCCCATATCTCCAGAATAGCTCACATATTCTCATGCAAGGAAAACCTAAAACCTCCAAAGTTCAGATTCTGACAAAAACATTTAATCAGCAAAGCCAGTTATTTTATATTCATTCTGCTAATAGCATACAGTGCAGCTGCTAGCTAGCTGATGACAAGCTCTGCAGTTAAATCTCCAGAGTTCTGTCTAGTTAAGCATAGCCATTAATATCTGGTTTCATATGGTGTAATGTGATGTCTGCATCATAATCTTTAAGGAACTCTGTGCCCTTCATTGTTCATAGGGCTTTTCATCATCTGCGCCATGTCTAAACGATGCACTTTCCTTCATAAAGTTCATTACTAAAAATGTATTCATTTGCAAAATAACATTTAAGTTCTCTTTTAAGATGGATAGTTCTTTATAAAGAATATTCGCATGAAGAACTTGTTCTAGTAAAAATATTTTCTACATTTCATTTGAAGGTTTTTGTATATGTATTTATTTCTATTATCTAAAGAAGAGACAGCAAGAAAAATACAGAAACATGTTATTGTTGGTTGTATTAATTACCCAAGTTAGCTAAAAGTTTCCTTCAAAACATACCAGCGAGGCTGCAGTATTAGTTAATGTCTGTTGTGATTCTAAGAAAACCAAAAAAGAAAATGGAAAAAGTGGAATCGATGTGTCTGACTGCCGGAAATCTGTCTGAACAAACAGGTGGAAGTACTAAATTACTACTGTCCTAAGAGAACCTCAGACACCAGACTATGAGGCCACCCTGAGTAAATGAGAAACCAGCCAGTGCTATGTAATATCTGAGCATGTGTGAGTGTAGGAGTGTGTGTTTGTGTGATATTTGTGTGTGTTTGTGGCCTCACAACAATTTCTGGTTTATCTTTTTTATGTCCACGTTCCAACCTCATCAGTGATCAATCTGCGTAGAGCGAGAGTGGTTTTTAATGACATCTCTCAGAAGAGGGAATGGTGTGAGTGTGTGTGACTGTGTGACTGTGTGTGCGTAATAGACAAAGAGAGGAAGAGAAATTTGATTATGATGCTGGATGAGTATCTGGCTTAATATGGCCGCATCAACAAGAGATAATAAAAAACTTACAGTGGTTGGAGTGAAGGGGAGGGGGGAGTATCTAAATAAATGAAAATGTTATTGTAATATTGCTGCTCTGCTTAAAGGCATAGTTCAGCCGAACATTTTCTGCCATTTACTAATGTCATTATGTACGTTATGTCATTCCAAATCTACATGAACAGGACATTTAAAGTCATTTGATAGCTTTGTGTAAGTAACAGGCTGAAAGTGGTGGTGAACTGTAAATCTTGACATCCGCTCTGGCTCTTCTTGGCATAATAAAGAGAGTTATTTAAGAGTTATCGTATAGTGAAGTTTCTAGAATTAGAACAGAGTTTAAATTAGGGGCAAGGTTGAGTTCAGAGCAAAGTTAGGACTCAGAGCAAATTTAGTTTAAGGATAAGTTTAGGATTAGAGATAGAGATTTATGGGATATGGGCTACATGTTTCAATGTCCTGTGCCTGTGGTCCAATTACAGAATTCTTAATCCGATACTATAGTCGCATTAGGAAACCAGATGCATTAGACACATACATTTTATGAGTCTAATGTATTCAGTAGCAGCAGACTTTTGTAACATCATTTTTCACTGGCATGTATAATTCACACACATGCATGTGTATGAGTTTCTGTCAGAGAACTTCCTCAGGTGTGAAATGACTTTCTCAACATCAAATGAGAGGAAAATATATAGAGAAACACCTTTCGCTCAGCGGATAAGCACCAGTGCACCTCATTACGAATGTAAGTGCAAGTGCATGTTTGCTCTCAACTGGTTGCGGCAGGTGTTGCAAAAATGAAAGTATGACTGATACAGGATTATTAAAATCAAAGAAAGATCGAAATAAATAGAGAAGTAAGATTGGAGGAAACTAGAGATAGATAGAAATGGTAGGCGAAGAGAAAAAGAAAGAAGGCAGGTCATGTCTCACGGTTGACAATTTTTCACTGTGAAGGGAAAGGACCAATTAGGTTAATTAAACGCTCCTGTGTAGTGTTCACTGTGAAATAGTTTGCTAACCGTTTAATTGTGTGTGTTGTTGATCTACAGGTCAGAGTCAGGTAATGGCTAAACGAGTGTAATAGGGCTTTTAATCAGCCCTTCCTGACAACAAGATGGACTCAAATCACAAGCAAAACACCTATTATTTGAGCTATTATCACCACATCACACACACACACACACACACACAGCCTTGCCCTTGGTGATGAGTGTTTGATTTAGACATAAATGTGTTTTTATAGAGAGGGTGGACTGAGCAGTCATATCACAGGTCATGAGGATATTGAAACTTTTCTTGCTTGAAATTCAATGTAATATAAACATTACCAAAGTGTGCCTGAAGCTACATTTGTGAGTGCTGAACTAAGGTAATCCAGACCATTTATTTTGAAAGAGATACATATACTGTACGTATTTTTACTTTATTTTTAAATGAATTCCACATTTCTATCACGATCTTATAAAATCCCTGCAGTTCCCTCTCAAATCCCCAGGAGTTTAAAATAACTACACATCTTAACATACTTAACATTCCTTAAACAAAACCCATCGACACCAGAAGCAAAACTGCATACAACATGTAGACCTGCTTCCAGAGAATGTACGTAAAATACATGTTTTTTGTATGCCTCACTAAATGTATTAGTTAATTATTTTGCAGTATATAACCCTAGACATTCAGTCTAATGTATATCTATTCCAACAAGGTTCATTTTCTGTCACAGAACTGCTGTACATTCTGGGGACTGAAAAGCTAAAAGACATCATCAAATGATTGTGTTCTAGTCTATATAAAAGCAGAGCAGATATGATGCCAGATATGATGATCTTTCTCTCTATCCCACTCAGCTTAAGATGATAAACGGATCCCATTTAAGATGTTTCTTTCTGTTTCCTTTGCCAAGCATGTGTGCCTGGAATTATCTGTGCCTCTCTTCCTTCTTGAATTTAAATGAAGAATGTTTTTTTCATTCTCTCTTCTTCTGAATTGGCACTTGCCTGCTCACCCCATCTATGAGGTTTCACCTCATAAAACAGACACTGCTTTAAAGAGAGAGAGAGAAAAAGATCTTAGGAATATTCTTTTATTCTTTTTCTGTAAGGCAGAATACAACATGACATGGTCACACAGTTCAGTCTTACAATCTAATTGCATATGCAAACTGTCTCTTTTCCTGGCTTGTTTGGTCATGTTATAGCTATATAGTACATGGCCATTACTAAACTGAAAGAACTGTACTAATCTATATACAACCAAGCTAACAGGAAATGCTCTTAGAACATTGGCTAATATTCTATTTTACAATGTTTTTATAACCAAGGAACTTTCAAAAAAACATTTTTAGCATTTTTGTTACTAATGGGAACGTTAGGGAGACATTTTTACAATCTAAACTTGTTAGCTGGGAACCATAACAGTGGACAGTTATTTGCAAGATGTGCATTTTTAAATTCTGCACAACACTTTCTGGCTTTTTCTGAGACATGAATGAATGAATCTGTGGCAATCAGAAATACTTGCTTTGCAATAGGATTTCAGTGAATGACTTCAAACATTAAACTTCACACACAGTATCCAGCTAATAACCATGTTCAACAATGAGCAACTGTGAGCTTTAATTCAGGTAAATTAACAGCAAGATAAAGCACAAAGGGCCCAAATGCAGCATCCTGACAGACTTTGGTTTATTTGCTCCATCAGCCCTTGAGGGGTCAATCTCACAAACTTCACTTAATCTGTCTCGGTAATGATATTGATGTAGATGATTCCCTCAAGCTAAAGAAAGCAAGTGGGTTATTAAAACTTTTAAAACTTCTTAAGAAGATCAAAATCAATATCTTTGGATCAAGTCTAAAGAAAATACACAAACACACGAACAAAATTTCTTGTTCAGCCAGAAATTATTTGTGTTTGCAGAACTGTCTGTTTATCTCAGCTGCTTGCTAATGATTTAGCGCAGAACATCAATGATGGTTTAGTGTTTGAGGAACAGATGTCAGTGCTGTTCACAGGTGGAGAAAGGAGTGAGGAAACACAGAGGTTGAGGAGAGAGGTTTGGGTAGACAAATAGACACTAAACAGTGACATTTTGGACATGCTGTTTACTAAGTGATTTATTAGTGTAATAAAGAAATTACCCCAATTATACACACAAACACTAATACACACATACACCCACTCTACGCCTAGGCCCCATATTGAAACACTTATGCCAAGAAATTGTTAGGGTAGGGGTAAAGAATCACACCTTCACACACACATACGCAAAGAGCTTATTAGCCATATTAGTGAGGACCCCTCATAGACAAAGGTTTTCCTAATAAGGTAGTGATATTTACTATATTCAACCCCAAAACCTAACACAACCCAACCTCACATAAACCTTGATAGTATTAGATTAAAAGCAAAACCACTGCAGAAGTTAAGTTTTCGACATACTTTAGTATTTCCACATTTCCAAAAGTTTCCCCTAGTAAGCAGGACGCCAAAACTGCACACACACATATCTGAGTTGCTGTTAAAACCAAAATGTCAGTTGAATTCCTCCATGAATTTTTAGTGAAAGCTCTGAAATCATAACACTCTCCCTCCCAACATTCTCTTTTGTGATTTAGTCTGGATTAGTTTATCTGACACAACAAAAGCCTCTTCAGGAGTAATCATGAAGGAAGATTTTATCTCAGTCTGTGTGTGTGTGTTGGTATTCCTCGGGCTCTATCTCACTGCCCACATGTCCAGACTGTGTATTCTGAACCGTCATCAAACGCCAGAGAAAAGGTCAAGCAAGAGGGATAGAGACGCCTGGAAAGAATTGAGTAGGATGTGGACAATAAAGAGCATTAAGAGGGAACAGAAAAGATGGACGGCATGAGAAAATGCAGAGTTGGAAGGATAAAAGGAGGGTAGAGACAGAGAGACCAGAGAGATGAAAGTATAGAGTGATGAGGTTCATCATGATGATCCATTGAAGCTGATTGATCTTTTTGTACAGACACTCAGCCTGAATAATGGAGCTTAATGTGTGTGTGTGTGTGTGTGTGCGCACCACTAATAAGTGCTTTTAAATTAGATAAGCTTACCCATGGGGTTGTGAAGTTGTGGATGCTCCTTTCGAAAATATAGTTGTTCTTTAAAGATGAGTTGGTTACATTTTACAACCCTTATCTGTTTGGTTAGCTGGTCAAGGTTTTCAGGTTAGGGGTCAGAGCAGAGGATTACAAGTTAATCCCCCCCACAAAAAAGAAAGTAAATTCCTCACTGGCTGGTATTACAGATAACCTGTGCTTGAGGTCTTTGTGTTCAGTATTAGGTTAGTGGTGATGGATAGTGTTTGGATGGGCCACACTGGCCTTCTCATTCCTTTAAAGTGTATCTAAACAGATGTTGTGTTTTCTTAGTTACCTGTGCTTGTAACGTTTATTAAACTAATTTGCACTTTTCATCATTCATTGCCAGGGATGTAAAGTTATTGAGCATGTGTACTTCATTACCATACTTATTATTTTTTATTGTACTTTACTCAAGAACTATTGAAAAGAATAATTGTACTTCTAATTATGAAAATGACATTTTTTACTTTACTGCCAAAGTACATTTTTACTCGTTTTTTTCATCTCGCAAAAAGCAAATGAAATGACACTTTGGGGCTGAACGTTTGCAGCCAATCACATCCATTACAGTGTATTTGGATTACATTCATTTGTCATTGTAGGGAGACGTCTCATCATTCAGCACAACAAAGTCTTATAATTAAGCAATATGCTTAATTATAGCCGGTGCTTAAGACAGATGAACTTGACTTACGAGTGATCACGGCTGACTATCAGTCTATAATCAACTATATTCAACTGTCAAACAGCTATAAAATCAGCTGCACTTGGATTTAACATTCAACAACAGGTAACAGGGTTCAGCTTAACATCTGCTGCATGCGTTCTAGACCCCTACAAGGTCATTGAGACAAAAGACATTGAGAAAAATCTGGACCAAAAGAAACTAAGTTTGAGCACCAAAGTGACTTTGAGAAATGAGAAATCTCAATTTCAAAAAGCGTGCTTTAAAATAATTAGGAATAATACTTAAATGCTGTTTCACTTTTACTTAAGTATGTTTTTGGCTAGATACTCTTACTTTTGGTTAAGTCAAATTCTGACACAGTACCCACACTTGAACTTAAACTATTTTTCAGTTCTTTTCATTGCTTTTGTAAGAAAATGTTTCTTGCCTATTCCAATGTTTTTTTGCACTTGGAATAAGAATGTTTGTGGTGAACTGGTCGTTGTTAATTTAGCTAGTTCCTCACATTGCTGCCTAACTTAACTGTTTCTGTACATTCCCAAAAAATCATGCTGCTCCGTCAGCTTTGCTTTTATCAGTGGTGTCACGTCACGGTTACAATCCATTCAAGATGTAAAAATGACCCAGTGCACTGTACATCTGCTTTAGCACATACTTTCCACTGATTAAAATCACCTTTCAAGTTTTTGCAAACCGATTCTTGCCAAAATATTTGTGATGAGTCACTTTTGACCTATTTAGTGTTAGCCTGAGGCTGCTGCTACCATTCAGAGCTGCTCTGACATGCAACCCCTGACATCCTTCAATGAGTTCTTACTCTGTCTGAGGAATGTGACTCTCTCTCTCTCTCTCTCTCTCTCCATTCTCCTTGTTTCCGTTTGTTAGGGAGAGAAAACACAGCAGTTGATATTTAGTATTCCTGACAGAGGAATACAACAACTGCGGTGAAGCCCGCCTGCTTTCATCCTGCACATAGATGAGAGGAAAACGAGTGGGAGGTCAAATTATTTGATCTAAGAGTTCTAAGAGTTGCGAGAGAGAACGAGAGACAGCATTTAAATGAGCTTTGCTCTTTCCATATGGATTTAATTGTGTAGCTGGGAAACAGTAGTTTAGATGATCACATTGTTTGCACATAGTAAATTAATGCTCTTACTCTTCTCCAAAAACAACATTAGAGCTGGCACCAGACTGCCATGGGGCCTTTGGGCCAAAAAATACAATAATACACTCAGGAAACCTTCTCCACGCATCAGTGCTAACACACACCCTGACAAGAAACCTCACTGCCTTTCAGAGACTTGAAATAAAGCTGAGGGTTGTCTATCAGACCTAGAGAAGATTTTTTTCTTCCCTTTACATCTTTTGTTTCAGAATGTGTTTTGGTTGAATTATTTGCCAGTAAGAGTGTAAAATGGACGCCTGTCTGTGAGAGTTTCAAGGTCTCTCTGTATATGTTAAGTTGATGTGTGGAATGTTTGTTTGATTTGCTGGCATCAGGACGCAGATCGGATTCAGCTGGATATGAAGTAAACACCATCGGAAAGGGAACGACAGATTGTAGAGGTCTGTGGGTGTCACAGAAAAGAGAAGAAGCATAAACTAATACTTTTTATCCAATAGCTTCACTTAAGCCAGTAAGCTACCTCCAGACACATGCTTAAAGACTCCATTTGTTTTACTCCATGTCTGTTAACTTGAAGGTCATGCTTTCAATGTATATACTGCTAAACGATGATAACACTATCTTTTACTTATTTGCATTTTAACAGTATTTCATTTCTGGGAAATAGACCCAAAAGATTGATGACTCATATTGCTCTACACAGATTTATTAACCAAATGCACTATGGAATAAAATTACCCATCCCCTTAATACCACCTGTGCCAAACTGCACATTATGGTTCACGGATGTGACATAACCAAACCTCATAGGCTACTTTACTTAAAGGAAATGGCCCCTTATATACGCATCCCACGCTCCCATCTAAGCTTCCGATTAAATGGAATATACTTCAAGAAAGAAGAGAAAACTGTGCTCATCCAATTATAAAATGGGTCTTTAAACTAGAACAAAGAAAGGAAATGATTCATTGCGAATGTAGAGAAGCAAATGATGCTCACAGGTGCTCTCTTAGACATGTTTGCGCTTATGAATAAATGCCAGGGCCCTCTCTTACATGAATCTTCATATATAAACCCTTCATAACGAAGACTCTGTTTTATTATTGGTGCTCAGTTCTTCCATGTAAACTCTTTTCATCAGGAAAATCATGATGGTATGAGGGTATATTATGTGAAAGAGTTTAAAACAGCCATGATCCAAAGTTTGGACTAGGGTTTTTGTGTTGTTAGATGAGACAAGCTTTATATTTGTTATTTATTGAAGGGGCACAAGATGCTGTCCTGTACATAGTGTATATTTAATGAAAGGTGTACATGTAAAGACCCCAGAACAATATTTTGAAAGTCTGCCTAATTGCACACACCCAGTTCAGGTCTTACAGTCTCTGCTGGTGAATCATGGGGAATAATTCATAATGTGTGAATCAGTTAGACTAACCAAATTTAGACAAAAACCACCCGTTTACATTACAGTACAGTACATTACATTACAATACATACATTCCATTACATTACATTACATTACATTACAGTACATTATTTGGCAGATTCCACATCCGCTCTGGGTTCTAAAGCTTCTAAAATCTGATTGGGTGCATGCATGACTGAGAGTGACACTTTTAAGAGCAGATATGACACACTTTCAATCAGATTTTTGATACAGATAGGGGATGGCATCTCTCTTTTATTTTCTGTTTCTCTCACTCTTTTTCCATTCTTCCCTCGTTCTCTGTAATCTATAGAGCATAGTTTGCGGCATAAGTTTGATTCATCTTTGTCTTTTGACTGATCAAAACCACCTGTGGGGAAAAACTCTCTAATCTGAACTGGAATGTTTACAAAATACAAACTGTGTGTGTGTGTGTGTGTTGGCCTGGCTGAATGGTAATTACTGATGGAGTCACTCAAGACCTATCCAATTCAATTTCTCCATCTCCTCTTGGCCTGATGTTAAACTGAGATATGGTATGTGTGTGTTTGTGTATGTATCTGATTTTCGTTTAATCCATCCACCCTCCGTTTGCCCTTTTCCTGCCATATTTTCTCCTTCTATTTTCTTCCTTTTCATTTTGCAATTGTCTAGGCATCCAAGTCTGTGTGTGTGTGTCTTCTGTCACTCTCTCTCTCACACTGTCTTGCTCTCTCAATCTCTTGCCAGGGCGCTGACATCTACCGTACCATACATCCTTTCTTCCATGTACTTTTAATAAAGAAGCTTATGCTTCTGTTTACAATCAGATTCTGTTCCACACCTGTGCGCTTACACACACATGGCGAAGCCCAGCCACTTGGGAAGGTGTAAAGCTGATAGGTTTAGGGAAGGAGAGATAGAGATCTCTGACTAATCTGAATCCTGTTGGCAGGAGGTTTAACCTGTAGATGAGAATCTCCCTCTACTCACTGCTCTGAGGCCTGCTATTTAGATCTGTTTCCCCAGCTGTGTGTCCATAAATGATTCAATTAAGCTCAGCTGTGATCCGAGCCAAGATTAGACTTAACGCTCTGAGATAAAACATTCTGAACTTCAGACCTACTGTTCTGCCCCTGATTCATCACTGGGTGTACAGTGTGATGGAATCAGCAAAGAAAATGAAAAATTTAAATTGATAGGTTGTATAAAAATATTATGCATGTTAATTAACTGCCTGTACACACAGCAGGGTTTGGCAAAGTTTTAGATCACAGCCAATTAATTCTCTGAGGGTTTTTCCTGTACTAATAAGTGGCATTTGTAGATATAATGTCAACTACAGAATTATTGGCACACTTGATTTGTACCAATGTAATATAATATAATGTAATGTAATATACAGGGAGGATTTTAGGTATTTATATTTAATATTATATCCATATACTGTTAATCCAGTTTGAGCACTTTGAAGTAAATTACAACATTCTGGAAAATGAAATGTTCTTCCACCAAGATCTGTAACATTAAAGTTCAATAAATAACTATAATGGGAGTAGTAAATATGATGTGTGTACGATAATGTCTATATAATACATACTGAATTTATTGGAATTTAACTACAGTTGAATTGTACTGTAAAATCAAATTTATGATTCTGATTCTAATTGCTACCTCAGGAATTGAACTGGAATTCAATTAAATTCTCATATTAATTAAGAATGGTGCACAACACTGACACATAGAGGAAGAAATCTATGCGTTCATTATAGTTGATGAAAAAAGCTGCTCATTTTTATCATGATAATTTCTTTCTCTCTCCCGGGTTTCTAGTTCAGAAATGTTTAAACAGCTTTAGTGTTTAGCGTAGCTGTAGAAAAACTGCCTTCAGGCGTAAAAGTTAACAAGGCAAGCAGCCCCCTTTCTCTCTCTCTCGCTGAAGTCTAAATGGGCATAAACAGATATTACGCAGCACATTATCATCTCTGTTATAAATCAACATGGATGAGCTAAATTATGTTTCCGATAACTGTAGTAGCCCTCAAGAGGTTTAGTGCAATAACCATGCAATAATAGGAGATGGTTGGAAGTAAGAAAGGAAGGCAGAAAAGAAGGATGGAAGACAAGAAGGAAGGAAAAAAGGAAAGAAGAGAGAGAGGGAGGGAGGTAGGAAGGAAGGAAAAAAGGAGGAAGGGAGGATGGATGATGATCCATGGAAGAAAAGAAGGGTACATGGATAATAGAATGGTCACATTGGAGGGAAGATAGCAAAAAGAAAAAGGAAGAAAGAAAGCAAGGAAGAAAGGAGGGACAGAAAGGTGAGACGAAAATATACTGTATTCATTCATGCATGCATTCATTTTCCTGCCAACACAATTCAGCTCAGAGAAACTGGAATCTGGACAGATTCATTCCGGCTCTAAGCCACCGGCCACTGGCTCCCCTCCACGTTCATAACGTGGACTAGTGGATCAAAGCCCTGAGAGTGTGTGTTTATGTGTATGTGTGTATGTGCTTTGGTCAGGGGCCCCTTAGGGTCCTTGCTGAGCCTGAGGTGGCCAGTGCATGCCTGAGAAATGGGGGTGAGATTTCACGGAGCATGAGGGGCTTTAGACTGTTTGCTTTACCACAGAGTTATTGCGAACATATGTGATACACACACACTTCTGTAAACATTTTAAAGCTCAGTGGTGGGACAGTGATTTAAGCACTCCCTGTCCGGTCTCCTGCAGACATAAGAAGCATTCAGATCATATAAAATAAAGAGATCCCACTTGTTCTCATTTGTACAGTCTTACATCTTATTAATAAGGACTGACATATTTTATTGGTCAATTTTAAATGCAGATATAAATCTTTCCTTTGTGATACTATGCCTTTAAAAATATTATAAAATCAAATATTTGGACCAATCCATTTCAGTCTCCGTCAAACACAAGGCTAAGGTTATCGCTGCTATTTACAGCAAGAAAACAACATTAATCTGTCTGATTTCACCATGAGAGTGCACACGTGGATAGACATGCACACATGCAGCCCTCATTCATCTCCAGAAACGCAGTCCTTCTCTGCCATAACTTCTGTTTGTACAGAGACTTTATGTGTTTGGATGGGCAAAACACAAGGCTCATGAAGAGAAGAGCTGACAGGAAGAGACAGTGAGGAAGAGAGAGAGAAAGCGAGAGAGAAAGGGAGAGAGAGGGAGAGCAGAGAGATGTATGTAAGGGGCGCACCGCTCTCAGCAAGTACTGACCACTACAGCCAAAGATAACTCGCCTAACCCTGCAAGATATTTCTTTTATTGTTTATGCTCTCCCTGATTCAGCTAAAGCCACACCTCTGTGTCAATGGTTTCTACGGGAACAAAGATGTAAACTGTCTCTCTGACCGCTAATAAAACAGAAATTTAGGATCTGGGCTTTATGACAACATTGTTACTTTTGCAGAAAGCAAACAGCTGTTTTAGAGCTCTAGGTAGTGGTGGTCTAATGTTGAAGAGTCATAACTGCTAGCACTAACATTGTAGGCTCTGTTTCAAGTAGAGCTGACCCAGCAGCCAGAGGGTTGGGGTTAGGTTTTGGCTTAGTGTTATAAATTACCATTAGCTTTTGTAAATAGCGGATGTTTTAAACTCATTGTGGATAATGAGTGTGTGTGTGGCTCTGTTTAAAAACCTACAGTGGGAAGCTGTCTATGTCGACATAAGCAATTTAAGGCATCATAGGTGCCTGTTCCCAACATGAAGCCTGTTACCATAACAATACTGCCTTCAAAGATTCTTTCTTTAGGCAGCATTGCATATTGTGGAGAAGCAATCCCATGATGCACTGCAATGAGCTCAGCTAAAAAACATTCAGGTTGCCAGACGAGGCAAGTGATGATTTAATTATTTATTCAAATCAAAATTGACTTTTTACCCAATATGCACGTGCAATTTTAATGATTATAGTGCCTCTGCTGACACAATTGTAAGTTAATTGTCCCATCTGCTTCGTGTTGGAATGAGGTAAGTGCAGTTTGTTGACCACAAAAGAAACCACAGGCTACAAATAAAAAAAACAATAAAATACAACCAATAAACTGTCAGCAAACACCCACATACAAATCCAGGAATATTCTGAGATACATTCTTCTTTATTTGCTTTACTTTTAGTATTTTTTCTCTCTATTTCATAGGTACAGTAGAAGGTGATATTTAGTCACAAAAAAAACAAGGACATGTTGCAGGTCACACCTAAACCTACATTCCCTATATAAGCATTGCGGCTTATCACAACATGGCTCTGACGCAATATTTTGTCATAAAAACAGCAATGAAACCCTCAGCTCACCACACAGACACAAAGTGCTGTGTGTGTCTACCTTCTCATGGGCGTGTTTAGAAAGAGGATAAACTAACTGATACAAATGTTTAAGCAAACTTAATCAAGAACAAACCCTTTCATTAAATCGCTCGCCCCTCTGGAATAACACTACTAAATTGAGACCCTTCTCTCCCTGCTACTTAGATGAGTAAATTTCAGTGACATAGGATATAACTCTCCCAAGGGAGTAATTGAAACTAGCCAAGACAAACATGTGGTCAGAAAGAAGTGCATAGTTTCACTTCTTTGAACAATTATATTAGCACACACGCGGGCATATCACATCACCTGTCAATCTTCAGAGGCTGTAATATAGAAGTATTTTTCTTTAACATGGCCCATAAACTTCACTGCACTCCACAGGGTGTTATCACAACACTAAAATGACCGGAGGGGTCACATACACACAGACACACAAAGTAAATTGCTATACCTTAATATATTACCGCTGACAGCTTAATACACACGCGTAAATGTATACACAGACACAGGGCATAGCAAATATATTATAACTCAGGGGGCACATGTCCACCCAAATTTGCTAATTTCTAAGTTCAATAACCCACTTTTTGGAATTTTGGCTACCATGGGAAGTAAAAAAATTATATAAAATTACAAAAAGGCATAAAACAGTGAAACACCGACAGTTGGTCATTTTGACAGTAAACAGAATAAACATTGATAAGTGGTTATAGACTATGGCTAGCATTCATCAAACTGACTTTCAACAAGTACTAATAGGCTAACGTTACATCATCTAATTAATATTCATAAAACAAGGTTAATAAGGCTTATAATGCCCCCTTTCAAAGGAATTCAGACAAGCACACAAGCACTGGACAATGAAGATCTCCAACACCTCTCTGCAGGACAGTTTCCTCACAAAGACACACACATACTTGCGCACATGTCCACGATGGGGTGCAGAGCGAGAGAGACTGGGGAGGAAGTCTTCCATAAGCCTCACATTCCTCACTGAGAGCAGCGTTAGAGTGGTTTCATTTCCACAGAGAACAATTTCCTGTCAGGAATTATACACGCAGACACACACACACTGCTGGCTATGCATTAGGGAATCACCTTACACACAGTGGACCAAAAATCCTCTCAGTGGGAAAATAAGCATTTCGTCTCAGTAAGAGAGTGTTTTATGCCTTTTTGGATTGTAGTGTGTATTTTGCATATTTGAACTGCAGCGTTCATAGGACTGTGAAATCTGAAAGATAACTATACAAGCTATATGATTTTTTTCTCTTTAAGAACAGTAAAAACAGTAAAGACAAACCCAGAGAATCCATAATGACACGTTGGCTAGGTGCAAAAGGGCATTCTTACACTGACTTTATTGTGTAAGTGAAAGTATTCAATAATTAGGGTTGTCTTAGATAAAGCCAATAATGTGGCCATGTGATCCCAACGTGATGACAACCACATGATGGCCCACTTCATGAAACATGTAAGTGTAAATGTATTTTGAGTGAAAGCATATTTTCAGCAAATCACTTTTAGGGCAAAAATTACTGTTTGCGTTGACGCAGTAAACAATCACTGGAATCATTCTATTTAAAGATAAAAGGTTTCCTCTACTGATGATAAGCCAGCAGTTTTTTATGCATGCACAAACACAGCAGGAAAACATCTGAAAACATCCCCCAGACATTATACAAATAACGGATATCCTGGAACTTGGAAGATCTTGGATCTTGGAAGAATATACATGCAATATTTTATAAATTAAATAAATGCCATTCTGTTGTACTTGAATAATGTTGTACATCAGAATGACACACAGAATGATGTTAACACCATAAATTAAACTTAAATAAACTAAAAAATCTTATGAATACTTGATCTGACTTCACCCTAGAAACAAAATATAAAACATTTTTTTTACTTTTTATATTTTATATATTTTATTTTATATTTTACTTATTATATTATTATAATTTACTAATCCTTTCACAATGTAACTTTTTTATACTATTCCAATGTTGAGAAAGAAAGTGAGAGAGACAGTGTGATGATTCGTGAGGGTGTATGTGAGTCACACAAACTTTTATGTGACTCACATTGAAATTTACAATGTTTACCTTATTACATAATTCAAACATTTCCTGTGTAAACACAGATTCATTACCTGAGGATAATGTGGATATTTCGCATTACCTATAGTTTACAAAATAAAAACGGGTTACATAGAAAAATTAGGATCTCAGTGCTGAGACTTCTAACATGTTTACCTTTATGTTATCTTATTTGTGTTTGTTTTTTTATTCTACTGTTTCATTTTGAACAAAATCCGTAATGACTAAAGACAGAGAGAGAAATTCAGATTCCATTCCTCTGCATTCACGCTGTGGTTTCTAAATCAAATCCAGCATGTTCATCTGTTCTCCTCACAGTGTGTGCGTGTTTGCTGATTGATTGAACCGGGGCACTTTAAAAGCAACACACGGTATCATTATTATATTAACTTTTTATTTAATAACCACAGACCAGTATTTCCCCAATGAATTATTGATTAACCATTGGCTTTCCGTCATGTCATGAAGTTTACATGAAAAATTACAGTCAATTACAGTCAATGACGGCAAATGAATCTGAAGGCATATGTATGTGAGACACTGTGTGTGCGTGTGTTCTCATTAGGATTGTAGGGAAAGAGCAGCTGTCCACATTAGGCCTCAGTTCCAGCCTATTTCACACAGCTGTGTTAACAACATAGAGAAAGAGAGAATGTTAGATTCCACCCATGTCAGTTGGACTACATAAAGAAATATAACTAGTTCTCAGTGTGTGTGTGTGTGTGTGTGTGTGTGTGTGAGAGAGAGAGTACACACATGCACACACAGCTCCACTAGAAACTCAGCCTGTCTGCGAGATGTGACTTGTCTTACAATCTCCCACGTGGCATCCCGGTAGAGATTAACATCTAACCACGCACACTCTTTCTCAGAAACACATAGCATCATACGCTGTCTCTTTTAAATGCCACACACACACACACACACACACATGCACACAAACATTTAGATAGAATACTCATAAAGACATATCCATCATACTTTGAATAGAATTTCAAATCAGCCCGGAAGTCTGAGCAAGGCTGAAGTCATTTAGACAGGTTGGGTCTACTTTACATTTACGCATTTGGCAGACGCTTTTATCCAAAGCGACTTACATTGCATTATACTATACATTGTTTCTGAGTGTGTGCAATCCCTGGGATCAAACCCATGACCTTGGCGTTGTTAACGCCATGCTCTAACCACTGAGCTACTAAAATGACATACTTAACACTTATTGAAATACTCGTTTGAAACTGTTAAAACTACTGAAACACTCGATGAGCCCAAACAGAACTGAACTGACTGTGCATGAGTGACTACTACTGACTGTGTGTTTCTGATATTTAATACTGACTATGCATCAATGACAACAATGATATGCTGTGTCCTGATGTTCAGTACTGACTGTGCTTTTGTGCCACTTAGTACTTACTGACTGTGCATCTATGACAACTAGTACTGACTGTGCCATAATACTGCTTAGTACTAACTGTGCATCTATGATGACTTGTATTGACTGTACGTCCTGATGTTTAGTCCTGTGTCCTGATGTTCAGTACTGATTGTGACATTCAGTACAGAATGTACATCTTGATGTTTAATGGCTGTAAATCCTGTTGCCCAACCACTGCTAACATGTCATTGAGGACTATTGACTGGTGCCCATTTAAATCCATTTTAAACACCACATTTCAGATATTTTATCCACATTTAAACTCATCTTTATAAAGTTATATTTTCCATTTTTAACTTCTGTACATTAGTGTAAACACTGTAAAAGCTTTTGGTTCCAAGGAAGTGGTTCCAACAAACACTTCCAAATAATGTTTATATGCCCCTTTGGGAAATTTGCCCATTGTAAATATTTATGAGTGATGTCTGGCATCTCAATGTCTAATTTTCCCCCTCTCTCTCTTTCTCTCTCTGTCTCACACACACACAAACATACCCACACACACACACACACACACCATTTAGTTGGGTATGTGTAGTTGGTGAAGACAGATTCTTTTTGTAATACTATATTCGGACAGTAAGTAGTACAATTTATCAAAACAAACCAAACACTCTATTAGATCATTTGTATTTTTTCTTTAATTTGAGTGCTTATTTCATTATAAATGACATTTACAGGCATCACCTTAAACTACATTTGTGAGATGCTGGGTAATTATGTTATGGTAATTATGTTACACATATTTTTTAGACTTTTAAGATAAGAATTGAAGTAAAATGTTACTTGTAAACCTCTAGTTAAAGATTTACGATACGCTGGTGTGAAACCTCCTTGTGCATCAGCCTGTGGATTAAATATTGAGCCTCTGGTCAAAATAAAAATGTCACTCCTAAAGTGATCCCATATGGACCCTGGTGTCACTTTACATATAAAAGCAGACCCACTCAAGTTCCATAGTTCAGTAAATAAATTACCAAAACATTGAACGTCATGAAAAAAACATTCATTATTTTATACAAAGCATCTCGCCTCCCAAACATTGAATGTCACTTTACAGAAAGTAACAAAATCATAACATCCAAAACATTCAAAGTGGTCTTCTTAACTTTCATGCTCAATAACACACTGAGTGCTTCCATGTATAATGTGTTTGATTGTAATTGTTGTTAACCACCAAAATGACTATTTACTTTATTACTCTCATCACTGTCATGGTTCGAATCCCACTGAGCTCTGGAGCTGTGCATGGGCAAGGCCCCAAAATGAACAAAGTTTATAGAACATTCAGGAGTTTCATGGTTGACATTCTAACAGAATTCTCGCTGCTTTCGGTCCAGTGGAACCTCGAACCCATTTTGATTTCTGAGCGTTCCGAGAATGTCATTGTTCTAGAATGTTGTGGATTGCTGTCGTCTCTGTCTCATAGCCAATCAGCCTGCTAAAGAACCACAGAAAAGCTCAGAGATTCACCGCAGCATCAAATTCAGCCGTGCCTGCATGGATACCCTGAACATCTGGCCAGCAGAGAGGCCCCTGTGATTACACTGCTCGCTACATTCACCGCAGACAAACTTACTGTGAGCTGCAGAGAAAACGTGTGAGTCCTGATAGGGTGGGGGGTGGCAACAGGCAACAGAAAAGAGAGAAAAAAAGAGGAACAAATACAGAGAGAGAGAGAGAGAGAGACTGAATTAGAGGAGCAAATGGAAGAATGAACGGCAGCTGTAGTGTGCGAGTGATCTCCAAGCTCATGTGAAAGGCTCATGTGTTTGGCTGCAGCTCTCTCTCAGATCTCCTGAGGAATGCTGGGAGATCTGAAGCTCTTTGGAAGCTTTCCAGCCATTCTCACAGCTCAAACAGAACGCTGCAAACCTTGCGCAGTAAGCATTCTGAAACATATTCCTTTACAAGAATGGAGAAAGGTTCCCGTGAAGTGGGATTCAAAGGGAAGAGAATAGAGGGGGAACCCCCACGGACATCAGACAGCTACTCCAGGACCACTGGGGTGAAAGTGATGGTCTGCTCTTTCCATTCAACGTGGTGTGTTACACAAAGGGAAGCATTTGAGTGTATCAGCATGTTCGCGTGGGTCAATGATGTTGTAACCATATGGGCACTTTACATTGTTCAAATTAATAAAAAAATTAAATACACAGTTGTGTTTGTGATTCTGGGTTGAAAATGAAATAGATGTACTAATTTCCAAAGACGTTTCGTAGTGTGCGCTTTGATGTATGTCGTGTCTGATTATTCATCAACAAAGTCATTGTTCACATCCTTTCCAAACAGGATTTATGGTTTTTCATTACTTCAGCCATTACACCATACATCACTGTTAAACAAAAACTGTGTTTGAAAAATTGAACTGGAATCAAAATAATGTTTTCCAAATGGCTCCATCTTGGCAGAAAGCGTGTATCAGATAGGAGAGTTTATAACTTTTCCAGCAGGCATCAAAGTTAGTGTGGGTGTCAAACTATTGATTTCTTTTGATTAAGAAATACTCGACTCAACATTTAGCTGTAAACGTCTGATGTGACTGAATTAAAGAGAAAAATAATTGAATTAATTCAAGTCATTTTTGTCATTTATTTATTTTCAACCCATTTTAATGAGTTTACGTCAACCAATTAGCCTTAAACTATGACCAATTAGTCTGCATGATGGTGCAGATCCAAAACAGCCTATGAGGTTTATGGAATGTTGTATTTGTCCTCGGAAATGCTGCTGAGAGCCATATGCTTCATTTCCCTGCTTGTTTACAGAAATCCCAGTGGGAACATGCCAGTTCCACACTAGTTCCCTCAGAAAAGGCTTTAACACACAGGTGCACTATCACCATGGTAACTACTGGAGCAACTAAGGATGGATCACCTGCAACTGGCTAACACATTCAAGGTACCTAGTGTTTCTTAAATGGTGTTCCTCAATGCACCTGAAGTAGAGATTCAGCAATGCTCCACTGCATGTGTGAACTCTCTGAGGCTTCCTAATGACAGAAATACTTATTGTACATAAACAAAAGTGGAAGTTCCTTTTACATACATGTTATTATGTTAACATTGCATATAAACGGTGTTGATAATTTATGAATTAAAATGTATTTTTGTATTAAATACAATAAAATTCAAATACTGTAATAAATGCAAGCATCATAATAGATTGTGTATTTTATTATAAACAATTTGATCATATTTTATATATTTTACCAGACAAAATCTCTACAAGGAAATACATTTCCTATATTAAGACTTCTGCACATAAATAAAAACTCTGCATCTATGTATATTTTCCTCTTATGTCAGTTGTTGCAGGTAATGTAAAATGGAAGCAGGGTACATAATCATGTCTGTGCATGTGCTTGGGCATGAATGTCATCCCTCTGGTCCTGTTTACCCTTAAATTAAATTTGGGATTTTTTTCTGCCCCAACCTTTATCAAACACACAAGGAGAAACGATCTCTGAAATTCATTGTCAGAAAATCAGCAGGACTTTCTAGAGCAGATGAAATAATGTAGCACTCCAGTATCACCAGATCATCTAAAGATTTGGAGACTGTACACACAAAAACTTCACATGGGCCCCATTACGGTCCATATTCAGCGCTTTCAGAATTGCATGGTTGTTTGTCTTTATAGATTTCCAAAGCTAAATCTATTCCATCTTTGCTCCTCTCGTGAAAAATGAGTCGCTTTTGATGTCATCAATCAACAATTCTGCCTCTGACCCTCTTCAAAGGTCATTTGATATTTACCAAGGAACACTTCCTGTTCTACAACCTGAGTCATTAAAAAAGACGCCCCATAAACAGCACGTCATCTGAGAGCTTGTCTCTTCCATTACAGTTGTCAGATCTATATTAGTATTGTATATCAGTAGTGTTAGCATGAATACCCTGTGTTAATTCGCTAAAGGTGACAAACCACAGCTGGCTAACTTCACCTCTGGCCTAACAAGGAGAAAAGAAGACAATCTATGAAGACAGCTATGCAACGGGAGAAAGTGACTCATGCGGATGAGAGACTATGAGGGAAAAGAGAAGGAGAGAGTCAGTTTTCACGAGAGAGAGGAAGGCTGTGGCGAGCTTAGGCCTGGTTTTGGAAACACTATAAAGACAAAGAGCCGTGCAACTCTAAAAATGCCTGTCTGTGACACGCACACTAAAGATTTTACACACGCTCATTCATTTTGCAGATGCTGAAACCTTGCTGTCTTTACAACTCTGGGAGTGCCAAGCATGTAAAGACCCTGATGGACCGATGGAGGTCATAAAGGTGAGTGCTTGTTGCTGATCTGAAACCATTTTCTCACATTTTAAAGACATTAACTTGACCAAAATCTCTGAGTTCTAGTGTGTGTTACATGGGTGAACTTTGACATTACTTGTCTTATGAGGCAAAGCAATTTGTTCAGTGTCCGCTGGCAAAAGTACTGACCTTGTAAGAAATGCTGTCAAAGCATCTGAGAATTTTTGTTGGGAGAGTTTGGGTTGGATGGTGTGTAATTTAGCCACATTGTAATACCTTTTCATTTTATAACAAATATAAAGTCACTGAACTGTTGAGTAATAAGCAGGCTCAGACAGAGTCTCCAGGCATGGATGTTTTTTAGGGGAACTGCTGAATGAATTTAAACATTAAAATGTGCTACACAGAGCTGAGAATACTAAACTATTATTGTTATCGATCTATACTCTTATTGGTAGCTGTAAGGACAATCAAATTATATGGAATATTAATAAACAAACATACAAAGGAGGGAACGTGGGTATAGAATAAGTTTTCTTTTGCGTCAACATGGTGTATGAAGGTCAAGCAGACCTCTAGCTCTCATCATCTCATTGGTGATGAGGGTCAGCATGACCCTGCTCCAGCCACAGTTCTATCAAACACAGAGTCATGTGGTTGAGACCCAGCGCGGAAATGCTCATAGCTGTTCTGAATCGGTTACAAAGCTAATATCAATCTAAAGTGAACTAAACCAACGTCCCCTTGGAATAACCAGGAGTTAAGTGCCTTGCTCAAAGGCAAAACAGTGATAGGGTCCTCTCTAAAGCTCTCCAGTTCAGAGGTTCGCCCTGTCAGGGATTCAACATGCAACCTTTTTCATTACCAGCCCAGAAGCTACTAACCTGTAACATGTTAAAGCTATTCTCTACAGAGATGGTGCGTGTATGTGTGTAACAGTGTGTTTATATATAGGTGGGAGGCTGCTCATGCCGAGGTAAATGAAGTGTAAAGACTTTTCCTCCCCAGACTTTCATGTCTCTCTCTTTGAGATCTGATTATTCAGCTGCAAAAAGACATATACATGCACACACACGCACACACACCCTTGTAAACAGGAAGTTGGGTTGAGTTGTGGTGTCTGGGTGGATGTGTAGAGGTTGGGACAAACACGTTGTATTTTTTGGTGTCATTTAACAGCTAACCCATCAGACCTCACACATAGCACAAGCTCATAGTTCCCCACTTAATTTTAAAAGTGATCTGTTTAATCTGGTGGTCCACTGCTTTAAAACTGAGCTCTGCTTTAATTCTGTAAGAGTGAGTCAATCATTTACAGCCAAATAGACTAAAAACATCTCATAGACAGATAAGACAGGAACCATTTTACTGGAAACCCCCAAAAATGAAACCAAAACATTTACTAACTCAAAGACTAACGTGTCTGTTCCTTTTCCAAAAATGTCTCAACTTCAGGAATTTTGCACTTGCAGTTTTAAGAAAATGTATTTTATTGAGTCTGTCTCCAGCTGTCGGAACTGAAGGTTGTTTAAGAATTTGTGTCAGTGTGATTTGTGCAGTGAGAGTAAATAGTTTATACATAGGGTTGAATATTGATTATATTGAATATCATATCAATGTTTATTTTAACAGTTTTATACATTTTGCTGTACATATTACCCAAAGTCAAAATAATACAATCCATTTCTGACGTATTCTGGAATATTTCTAGATTGTAACATATGATTAATAGGATTAATTGTTACAACATTACATTATGCATTTTGTCAGCTGCTTCTTTTAAAAATCATCTGACAATAAATGTCAATTGTATATTTCCACACAGTATAATTAGAACTGCCAACACATCCCTCAATATTTTAATTTATGCATTACGCTATAACATTACAAATATTGAATAGATTGTGTGCTTGAGACCTTACTTGCTTGGGACCTTACAGGTTTGTGAGAGACTGTAAACCCTTAGAAACTTATTATGATACAGATCAATGTACTGAAAGAGACAGAGAAAGAGAGAAAGAGACAAACAGGACAGTTTGTTAAATTTTGTAGGTGAGACAAACACTGTAGGGACTGAAGAAGAATATGGAATCAGCACAAAGCACACAAACACACACACACACATACTCAATCCGGCAGACAGAATTGGGGTGAGAAAGTGGAGGCAGAAAGCAAAACACAGAGGAGAAATGTCCTTATGACGGAGGACAGCCGTTCATTTTACCTCAGCAAATTACACTGGACACACTTATCAAATTCAACCAATACAGCAACAACAGAGTGTCAGAGACCACATAAATATATGAGAGTAATCTCTATATTTATAAGCCTTTTTTATAAGCTTCATTCATCTTAATGTTGATGTGTGTATTTTCAGTATTTTCACTAGCATCACCACTAGCATCAAGAAATGCAAAAATATTGATTGTTTGGGAAATGTGTTTTAAAACAATTTCCTATACACCATTGGACAGTCAAACAGATAGCCCCACCCCAATTTCACATTATTAATTAAGACAATATTGCTTTGTTAGGCTAGTCTGTATGTTCAAATAAATGTACTGCAGCGAAATTTTGATAGAGTGATGTTTACATTTGATAGAGCAATGTTTACATTTTTCTGACAGATCAGCTTATAAATTACTTGGTTTATAGTTGTCTTTGCATATTACGCTGGGAGAGGAGAAAGTGTTTTTTTTAACATTTATAAAATTACACACTTCAGCTTTAACTCAGGACCAGAGCTGAACAATTTTCACACACTCTCACTCACAGTGTCCGATTATCTGGACTATAACACAACTGACACTATGCTGTTTAATACAGGGCTAAGGTCTGTGATCCTGCAATTGACAGCGAACCTCATGATTGGTGTTTATTTGAAGTGGGAATTCAGCTCTGCAGTGTAACAGAGCAGCCTATGGCAGTCTGCTTACTGTCTACTGTAAACTACCTCTTTCACACATAACAACACTAGACCCTCAGCTGTGTTCACCTGTACATACTGGACCAAACATACGTAAGAGACATCCTGTACCACTTAGAGAAGCACATAAATAAATATACAGCTAATTTTGAGTGGAATTATATCTATGACAAAAGGATGAATTTAAATGAGTAGATTTTAACTAAATTGCAATTATATGTACACAGTAACATAAAAAAGATGTATTAGTCCAAAACAAGTTTTGCGGCAACCGATAACAAATTAGGTTAATTTGAAGTTTTTTTGAGTTAAATAGTGCTTTAATATCCATTAAACTGATTTTAATTTAATAATATAGCACTACAAAATGCCTATTGTTTTCTATTTTAAGGCTGCTGGGTAAATTAAAGCATTCTGGGAAATTCCTTCACCTCAGATTCAATTCTGATTCAGTAACTGAAATGGAATTTTAAAGGCATTACTCAATTTAGATTAAAGTGCCGCTCTGTTAAAAGTTTATAGTAAATTTAAAACAATAAAAATAAATGACACTTGAAAAGCAAGCTTGCAAAATGTATTCACATTTGCCACAATGGTTTTCCAGGGCATTTGTTTTGTAAGGTATAATATAAACTTTGCCATCAGCTTAAGTTTTTTAGCATTAGACAAAGCACAAAGGTTTAATCTACAGTAGACAGCCATGAGTTAATATGCTCATAACAGTTTTACTTAGGGGATTTTGGGGCCCATCAAGGAGTAATTTGATTCACAGGTGAAGTGTAGCTGAAGATAAATGCAATTAATCATAAAATGCATTAAGCCTAACAATAATACAGTTTAGCCCAAGACTAGGTTTAATCTATGTCCAGGAAACCTCTGTACTTGAATGACTTGAGCCATGGAGCCAGTTGGTGTAATAACATGACGGGGGATTAGCATGACGATATGCAAGCTGGCATGCTAATGCTGTAGTGACAGGTTATGGTCAGTTAGCATTAGCTTGTGCTAATGATACCTCACTGATGTGTGAAATGCAATTATATCACAACTGCATAATTTGTAATATTGCTCCATATGGTACAGATCACTTTCATGGGTGTGTGTGGGGGAGTGGGTTTGTGAGTGTGTGTTTGAATATGTCCACTTATGTTACTGTGGTGCTACAAGCATGTGTATTTCATCTAGACTCTGAATTAGTATAAGCTCTTTCTGTCCCACAATGCATGATTGATTCATACCCTGAAGTGTTTGGGAGCTCGGTCAGCTAACCATATGTCCAATGCAAATGAAACAAATCATAACTCAGATAAAAATAATACTTAATCAGAAACATAAAGCTCACCAGGTTTGCTGGACAAAACAAAATATATACTAAATATATCCTTTGAAAGCCCTAACCCAAATAAACAGGCCACAGCTATTCAAGATTCTCATAAATCCTGTTAAATCTCACACCAATAACCTTATTGCTTCACAAAGCAATGTCTAATTTAATCTTGGAATAAAATCCAGCCTTGCAATACTGGTTAACAGCATATGTTGTGTTTAGATCTCCAGCATGGATGCTGGTGTGTAGGTGTTCCCACCTGCTGTTCTATAACTAAATTAATCAGTAATACTTCCCTAATCAAATAGTATAATTTGGTTGATTATCTTATCGTGTGATTGTGCTGAACCAGCACAACCATCAGGTGAACCAGCACCTAACCAGCTGCTAATCCACAACTAGCCAGCAAGGACCAGCATGTAAAATCTGATCCAAATTCATTTTATTCCAAATAAGGTCAGTTCACTGGAACGGGATGGGAAAATATTCTCATATACAGGCGTGAGTGATTATATACCTTGGGGGTTGTTCTCATATGACTTGTGCAAGTTGTAACTACGTCCATATATGACCCAGATTCTGTACTTACAAGCAGCGAAACTGAGAAATCTATCACAATAAATATCTAAACACACTGTAAAATTGATTGCAAATTCTGAACAAAGACAAGGCCTGTGTCTTTTTCATTTAGAAACAGGGGTTCAGTCTGCGTGAGGGTGTGTGTTTTTGTGAGGGGTCTGCAGCCTGTTGAAAGCAGCTGGTGGTTAGGCTACTCTTGGCCCGCGCCCCAAACCGCACTGGATAATACTTACACATACATTCACATACATACACACTCTGCATTCCTTTAGTGATCATCTCTACACACACACACACGCACAGATATTCTCTAGACACACTCACTAGAGCTTCAGCCAGCACCTGGCCTGGTGTGTGTGTGTGCGTGTTAGGTCTTGGCCATTTGCAAAGACCAAAAAAGTTAACAGTGCACATGTGTCCCATATTATATTAGTCATGTCATGATTTTAGTTACTTTCCAAAAGTTAGATCTTAAACAGAACTGATCCTGTCTGATCTCCTGCAGTGCAGTCTGGACAAGCGGACATGAAACATGATTACTGCATGTTCATATGTACATATTTTATAACTGATCTTTGAGTAATATTAAGTAAATGATGTAAATGAAAAGTAAATGATGCCTGCTACGAGATGGTCGCAAGTTGCTCTGTGGTCTTTGACTCCCACTCTGCTCACAGTTCCCCCCCCACATCTCAGCATTGCTCTATCAGCAGGCCACTTACAGCTCATTTTCCATCCATCCGAGCGTATTTTTCTTCCCTCCCTCTTTGTGTGTCTTTCATCCCTCAAACCATCTCTCACTCATTCTATTGCTATTACGTCCCTCTCCTGTTCTGATGTGCTTTATTCTTCCACATATTCCCATTTCTTTCAGTCTTTAACTCTTATTACATTGCCAGTAGCAGATGATGGTGTTTTCAGGCTTGTGATCTTGACCCTAATATGCTAAATGTCTATGCCTGAAGGACTGTGTCACAAGGCAGAATCCAGATTTTAGCTAAAGTACATATCCAGATTACAAACTCATAATGTTTCATTTAAGTCCGAGAGATTTGGCCTGAAAAATGGCTGCAGAAAATAGAGTCATATTTGGTCACTTTACGCATCACTTCCGTTTGTGAACATTGGTTTGCTCTTAAAATTATATGCAAAAGATCCTCATTAAGAATTAATGTAGAAATGCTTCTAATGGCTTTTCATTCTCAAAGGAATAATTTTGTTTATGGAGGAGAGTGGGGTAAGATGCGTCAGGGGGTAAGATGAGTCACCTTTTAATATAGCAAGATGTATGTAGTCTTACATTGAACTGTCAATGTATAATGGGCATTCTTTTGGATTAAGATTAGCCATGAGCTATTAAATAAAACATTTGCCCTAAAAAAGTAGCTGTTAAGCAGTTTAGGCCAGATGTTGCAGTTATAGTAAACACTGCCACCAAACGCAGGAAATATTATTATACATTTTAATAGAAATTGTCCAAAATATTACAACACTGAAGCTTTAAGTATTCACCCTATATCTGACTGGCCTATTAACATATGAATAACCTTAGTAAGCAAAGAAAGATCTGTGAATGGATTGTGCATAAGTAAAGACTTTTTCTTTCATTTACAGTATGTTTATAATGTTATGTGAATTGTAAATTATTCATGTATTTCCCAATGATTTAATAAACCATTGTAATGACACAGCTTACCCCTAGTGTGGAGCTCTATGGCACTATGTTATAGATGCTTTTCTGTTTATGCTGACAGAAGACCCCTTGAAATATATTTAAGTGAGTAATTTGGCACATCTTACCCCATTCCGCCTTATTTTCAGTGATTCTGATTTGAAACAGCACATGCATCAATACTCAGGCAGTGACTTCTGCCTTTTGTTATTGTTCTTCCATGTTCTGCCTGGAGTAGTTAAAATACACTGACTGTGGTGCAATAACCAGTTTGGAAACAAACACTAATTGAGCATTTCGAACTTTTGTGAGCGATGTTTGGAGCCATGCGGAGCAGTTTGACATAAAAACATTGTGATGTGCAGCAATACACTGGAGACAAAAAAAATTCAGATTTTTCCCACAGCATTACTACAGAGAACTAATAAGATTTGAAATGCTGACATCTCATTGTTAAGTTTTCCGTGCGATGTGGTACAACGCTATTTTTGATCCCAGGGCAAAACTCTCTGAAGCATGCTGATTTATAACGCTTCATCCTACAGATTCCCCCAGAATACCACGAGCGTATCCTATTCCAGAACCCACACGCATGTTCTCGCATTCTGCAGCGCACCCCCAGATCTCTGAAACCTTGTAAAAATCAATAACATGAAAAACATTGTCAAAAGAATCCAAAAGAATCCAGACAACTCATAAAAGAAGACATCTTACAGAATGAAGAACAAACACAAACAGCTGTTCTGCTAGCATGTGCTCGTAAACATCACACGGCGGGCCTTGAGAAGGGGGAGGTCAAAAGAGCATTAGCATAGCAATAAAATCCATTCTTAGCTTATGTTTAAAAAAATATAAAGTTATCAAGTCCCCGTTAACTACAAATCAGACATTCAATATGTCATGTGTTTGCACTGTGCTCTCTCTCTCTTTCTCTAACACAAAAACACACACACAAAGTTGGCAAAGGTCCAGGTAGACTATTACGGGAAATGGGAATAGGAAACTGTGATCAATGGACTAATCAATGAGACGGTGTGACCGAAAAAGTAGATGTGTATGTGTGAAATGTAAGACGGGAGATTTAGAGGTGAAAACAACAAGCTTGTTAAAGTTGTGTAGCATTTAAAAGAGCAAGCTGTTTTGAAGCAATAACAATTAAAATAAATCTAAACAGAACGCACTTAATTAGACAGTCACATCTCCCCTGTGTCAGTGAAGAAACAGCCAGCAGTGTTGCTTTGCTTGTGTGTTGTTTATCTATATCATGCTTGTTTTGCATTGTGCGCTGTAAAATTTGGAAACTGAACACTTACATTAGACGTGTCACATGTAACAATCAAGCAACTGTTCATTTCAGAGAAACAAGCTCACTGTGATGTCAAGTCAATAAAACAATATTGCAACGTTTGTTTGTTTGAAACAAACAACAAACAGTATGTCTGTTTGAACAAAGCCATAATATAACATATTATATACAGTGATGTATTTTATATATAATATATAATACAAAACAGGCTTTTAGATTTTTACACAGTAATAAAGGTGGATCTAAAGTATAAAACCTTAATTTTGTTTAGTGTATGACATAAGGAGTGATATTAGTTGATAGTTACTGATATATTGTAGCTGAATCTTGCAGCGGCCACAAGATAAATCACTCTTCTTAACATCAGTACATTTCAAGATACTGTTTATTTGCACATTTATAATAGATGCTAGATTGAGGAGTGCTGCATCAATCAGGTAACCCCATGTACGGTACCTACGTTTCTATTGTTACTAGGAGAGACGATAAAGCACAAGCTAAACATAGAACTCAGGTGTGCACACCGTCTGCCCTACCTGTCAGTGGTTACCATGGAAACACCTAGAGATAAATCACCTAACTTCCCGAGCTGAATAAGGTCACGATTTAGCCACTTTTGAAAGGACATTAATGGGACAACCTCTGGTCCCTCTGGTGTTGTATGTTCCCCTGTCAACCTCATATTTGATGACACAGCATTGGGAGTCCAGCATGAGCAAACTACACTGTCCTACAGGAAAAATGCAGACCAGTCAACTCAGAGGTGTGTTCATGTGTAAAATCAATCCTGTAAATGTGTTGCCTTGGTGCGTGTGTGTTAGACTTTTCCCAGTTGAGAATGACTTGATGTTTTTAATTAATAATTGAAGTGAACACTACAGTCTTGCAAGCACTTGTATTTTCCATTAGGAGAAGTCTTTCCCTTGTACTAGCTTTAGTTTGCTTTGATGTTTTTTACTAAACTGACTATAGCAATACCAAATAACCTTATAGAGCTTATCATACAACCTGACAAATGTATGCGGTTTAAGCTTCACAAAACATGCACTGGAGTCTGAAATCAAATTGGTGTTTTAAGTTTGAACAAAACTTTAGATGGACTTTCAGTGGCAGGAAATGAATGCACTGTTTGTTCAGTTTGGAATATCAGCCTGTTTTAGAAAGAAAAAAGTGATGAAAATGAGTGTAAAATGAGTTTAGTAATAAGTTACGTTTAATATCTGTACACAAATGTACCCAAATGTACTTTCTGTCGCACATGCCAATACTGAGTACATTTAAACCAGCCATAAATAATTATTGCAATAAATCTGTCCAGGAAAATTGGCCATTATCTTTTTTAACATATTTGAAACAAACGGTAATGAGCGAGTCTCAGTCCCTCTGCCAAAACTTCATCTATCACAATATGTTGCCATGTTTTCTTCAGTAGATAGTTTGAATCTGATTTAATTGTGCTCATCACTAACATACTTAAGACTATCATTCTTAAAATGACATTTAAATAATGTTATATCATCCGTTTGTTATATTTTGACTCATAATTGCCAATTTATGAACCTGTTAAAAGATGACCGATGACTGTACACAATTAAAATGATCTTAATTTCAAGTTGCCCTTTGGAAACACAGTGTTTTAGGATTAAATAATTCAGTCAAAATCAAACCAAGACTTGGTCAGCATCAAATGGCGACTGGAGAAACCAACAAACTCATTTGTTAGTTTGTTGGCGTTTCAGAAAATGTTCTGAAGTTCCCACTGCATGTGTCCATCCATATATTTGTCTTTCAATGTGTTGCTTTACATATTTCACTGAGTTTCTAGTGTGCATGCTCTGGTTTTAATGTGTCTGTTTGCCACATGTACAGTAGACTACCGTTTGTGGTGATGTGCATCTAAAGGGTATGAGGATTAGTTGACAGTAAGACTGCATGGACAGCCTGCCAGTATGGGCGTGTAGTCATTTCCCTCTCCTCGTCTGGAAATGATGTGGTAAGTGTAGCATAGCCTATAGCCCTGAGCTCTTTACGGCAGTGCCTAACCATCAGAGCACCTGTGCTAACCCAGCATGTCTGGTTGCCTTTAGCTCTGTAGCTGGAGTAGAACACTGAAGCGCTCATAATGATGAGCTTGCACTGCTTCAGTAACTCAAAGTGTATATTGCATTGGTCATAAAAAACGGTTCTGTGGCCTTGTCGTACTGCTTTGATATATGCCAAGGTACTATATGATTACTATATTCATATGCAATGGTGTGTACATGGTACTCCAAGGCACTTCAGAGAATAGCATGGAATAGCAATGGTCTGCTATCCAAAAACACAAAAATAGAAATATGGTAATATTATAGTGTGGAATAATGTACACAGAAACGCACACACACAAACTCTAAAAGCTTGTTTGCAATAGTATGTATTGTCAATTAGGCTGTCAATTTAATAGATTTATTCACTACAATTACTAAAGAAATTGCATACAATAAAAACAATATATTTAATACATCATGCGCTATAATCCGTCCATAAAATGATTACTGACTTAGCTTCATTTCGACCCTATATATATATATAGTGATACATAGTGGTATATAGTGATATATGTGATTATTTGCAATTAACTAGATTAATTAATCATGTAATTCATTTTTGTAATCGATTGACAGCCATAATCCATAATTGTTCTGCCGTAATAATGAGAGCGAGTCAACGTATGGATCTATTTAAGTGATTGAGAGGACATGTGTGTGTCTTTTGAACCCATTACTTCAGACTATTAGCTACACCACCAGAGTCCTCAGCCTTTAATCTCAGAACTGCACCTTGCTAATACTGCCTACAGCTGTACAACTAATCTCACACACACACACACACACACACACACAGACGTTTACCTAACTATCTAAATAGGGACATTCTGTAGACTTTTATTGTTTTATAAACTGACCATAACCCACTCTAACCTAACCCTAACAGAAAACTTTCTGCATTTTTCCGTTTAAAAAACGTTATTTACTATATATTATAGTGTTTTTACAAATAAGGGTGTCCTCAAAAGGAGTTTGTGCTCAGATTTGTAAGGTTTTGTTGACTGTCAGGTACAAATTTGTCCATGCCACACACACACACAAACACACAGTCTCTCTCTCTCTCTCTCTCTCTCTCTCTCACACACACACACACACACACACACACAGTCACTTTAATGCTGCCAAACACTTGAAACAAACACTCTTTCTCAAGTGTCCATCTCCATCCACAATCACCTCAGCTTCCTTCACACACACACACACACACACTCAAACACACACGTCTGACCTGTACAGATAAGCTATGTGGTAAAGGTAAAATATTCCCTCTCTGAATGTTAAACAGAGAAGAGTTTCCTGTGAACATCATTTCTTAGACGGCCAATCGCAGTGCCGCTTGAGCAGACAGAGTTATCAGAACAGACGTCGACTCAATTTTCTCTCGCATCTCTAACATAAAAAATGACCTCTTTCAAGGTTAACATGCTGTGGCGTAATAAGTGTAACTGTGAACTCTTACAGTAAGGCTCAGTTGGTGAGACACCAAAATGATTCAATAAGGTGTGTCAAATATTTAAAGCTTGGATTTGACTTGCTGATGTGTTTGACAGAATAATGTCTGGGGATTTGCACGTGGCTATAAACCTGAGCAAAGGACTTAACAGATCGGAACTCAAATACATAAACCCTGAAAAAGATGCAAAGAGGTGACTCTAGACAAAAGTCTGACATGCTGTATCTTGGACTAAAGTGAACCAGGTGTATCAAATCCCAGATCAGCAGATTCTACTTTTAGGAGACTTTATTAGGAAGCAAATAAACCAATAGGAAACTTCCTTCCTCCATTAGCCAGAACTGGAGAAAAAATGAACTGAAACACTAAATACGGCGAACCCCAAAGCAAAAAATAACACTGCGTCTGCAATGGGAATTCTAAAATTGGGTTAGTTTACATGCCATCAATGTAGTGCAATCGTGTCATAAACACAGCCAGCTGCCAAATGCGCATTCTAGCTGGTGCGTTGACAGCATATCCATATAATGATTCCTCCAACCTAAATATTTAGAGTTTTTTCAGTTTGGAACCAACTGATGAACTTCACTCGGACATCATGATGTCTTCAACGTCCCCAGACACAAAACACATAGAGGACAAACACACACACAAACACACGCATAGTGACAGTAGAGCACCAGATGGTTTCAAATGATGCTGTTTGTCCTTGATTTGGCCTCTGCAAGTGTTTACTGACTCTATAAAGCTTTGCAAATATTTATAAAGGGTAGCCAGTTAAAAGTTCTGCTAAAGCACTGCATATTTATTATAAAAATATTAGTTTGCATAAGATCTGACTTAGTCTGACCCAAATCTCTCCATTTGTTTCAATAAACACTGACAAACTGTAAAGCAGCAGATGCACAGGACTGATAGCATAATGGAATCCCAAAGGTTAAGACATGCCATTCTTATCTGATGCCGTATGTAAAGGCATTATCGATTTACCGTATAGACCCGGATGTGTGGGGCTGAGATTGGATCATTCAAACAGGACCAGGTGTACAGTTTGGGGAAAAAAATAAGCCATACCAGGAGCTTTCATAATACATAATACATGATCCTGTAGTCTGTAGCAGTGTAGATTACCAGACAGATAGAGAGACACAGACATACTGTATAGACAGATCGAACAAGAGGGCCAAATGGGGGCATATAGCAAGCTGCCTTAAAAGCCTCATGTCTTTGTCCGTTTTAGTAGGAATAGTGCAGGAAAAAACACCACAATTATGTATCATATTGCATTTTGTATGTAAAACCTAACCTTTAAATACTTACTGTGTTATTTTTTGATTAAGGCCATAAACATAAGACGTAACTCATGTACAGTTTTTGCTTGTGTTGCATTCTTATTGTTGCCATAATGTAGCGTTATAGCAGATATTAACATGACCTGTTTTTTTCAATAGTCGGTTTATTTTCTTTACAGCTTTTTGGTTTATGTTTAAGGTTACAAGTTCATGTTTATTGCTAATTTATAGCAGGTTTATGTTAAAAACTGTCTAGTGGAACACCTGATTTTGAGGTAATTGAAGAGAATTATATTCTCACCCTTGAGTACTGAGACTTGTTACCAACGTGATGCAAGAACGCAGGTTAAGTACATTAGGACCGCAATGCAATGTGACGACCAAGTATGTTTCAGACCCTATTCTTCTAATCTGTGTTTAAGAGCCTGTAAGACTCAAGCATGAATTCTCTCACTTGGTCATGTATTTTACAGAAGCTTAAAGACAGACAGACACAGACAGACAGACACTTCCAAGCAGGTCTACACAATAGAGAGTTTTACTCATGTCACTCACTCTCTGTATTATTTTTTGAACCTATCACTTTAGATGTAAATTACATGTGACTTCAATGCCCTGGAGTCAAAGGAGAATAACATCCTGACAACCCTGTATAGGCAAAGTCCCAAACTGCTTTACTAGAGTCTATCACAAGTGATATGAAAGACAGCAGACAGGAAGCAATAGTTTATGTTTTTAGGAGCCTTCCAAAAATCACCAGTAAAACATCTACTAAACTAAAATAACATTTTGTGATTTATGTTGCATGCAAAAAAGTAAAAGAGTCTTGAAATGTATTGTATTGACAAATGTATTAAGTATACACGCTTATTTTTAAATGGCTGTGAATGGAGAAAGATCTTTTATAATGCATAATGCTGCATGTTCCATCATCTTCCAGTGGGGGTGAAATGCCAAAGTAACCAACCAAACCACGAGCCACTGGACACACCTGCCCTCCAGAGCACAGAACTGGCCACAAAGCTGTGCATGACTCAGTTAATCATTATGCCTCAGTAAAAATTAACGAGACTTTTGTGCTGCTAGAACTTGTTTCCCCAGCAAGCGGTTTTAAATTTGAAACCTCAGTGAGTAAGCCTTACTTTAACAATTCCAACTAGCTCCTGTGCGTATAATGGTGTTTAAATAACGCAGCCCACAGGGGTTAATATTACACATTTCTAGCCATTACAGCACGTCTATGACAGATCAAACACATGACCCGACTAATGCATGCAGCACGAGAGATCAAATGTGCGCGTGTGTGAGCTCTTCAGAATTGTTCTTCATGACCCTTTGATATTAGTTTAAGCTCAAAACCGTCAGCAAACTCTCTGACCACAAAGCATTTATTATTACTGTATAAGGAAAAAACTCACATACAGAGTTACATATATATGAAAATATTAGCTTACATACCAAAATATCTGAGTTACTCCGACATGACATTAATGACTCTCAGCTGATGTTCAGGCCTCGCTGATCTATTGTTCTGTCTCAAATGAAGACAATGTTTTTGGCTGTCTGGGTTTCATTTCTAATAGAAAACTATTGATTTAGCAATAAGAGGCATTCTGCTGTCATACAGGTGGTCTATAAATGACATCATGATTTACGATGATGCATTAAAACTATATCAATATTTTACTGCTTTGGATCTTGATTTAGGACCTTAGTTTGGGCATTCATGTCTTATATACAGAAAAAGGAAGAAAGAAAATAGCCAAAAAGTACATAATTGTTTTGCTAGCCGTGTGATTGAGGAGAAAAATAATGGACAAAGAATTCCTATCTTATGCTTCTCTTTGTTTGGACCTGTGAGTGATACTTAATAAATACACTTTGTCTCATAAATAATCATCACACATTTATTTAAATGGAAACAAATGGAACAGATATAGAGATTTTTCACACACATACACTTAAACACCCGCACCCAAACATATTTTAATGTCTTTATTTCACTATTTTCATGTCTTATTCTTTCAGTTGACTTTCAGCCACACACACAACGGGCCCTAAAATACGGGATGGATGAGACAAGTGTCAACTACTGCCAGTGGCAAGTGCTTAATATAGCAAACTGACATCAAGATTATTAGAGCAGATCTTAAAAAACACACACTCTGATCTTGTACTATTTTTCACTAAGGCATACAGAGGCTCAACAGTCTTTGTAAAATTAACATTCATTGAAACATACAGTACACCATTACTTTCTGTCAGGGGAAAGATTGCCTTTATCAGAGCAAGTTTCTGGCCATATGAAATCATAATTTGTGTAACTATTAAAAACTATACCTGATGTTATAAATAAAATATTGTTTGTTATGTTTCACATATAATTGTACTTAATTAAATTTAATCATTCCTGTTACTTTTGGTGGCATTTTCAGCGCACATTTATTTCGGACCCTGCAGTGCACACATGCAGAAAATATACTATATAAAAAATATAGTACAGAAAATACACAAAATATACTGTTATGCAGTATATCAGATCAAAATGTACAGTTAACATGAAAACATACATTAATAATTGCCCATTTCAATACTGCAATCACGCTTCCACAGAGATCACAAAGACTCTCAATCTCACACAAACGCTTCAAAGTGATCGAAAAACAGATCAAGGTCATAGTGTGCGAAGATGATGTGAGTGTATAAATAGGCAATTTCCTTCAATCACTATGCCATTTATTGAATGAGCTGCAATCACTGTATCTGTCCTCTCACTTTTCTATTGAGTTACGGTGGCTTGATGCTCTGTGTGACAGCAATAATTGGACAAACATATGTGTGATCATGCTTTCTTTCACAGGACAGATAAACAAGTAATAGTATGCACACACGCTCACTCTTCCTGTGTTTAGAGGTGACATGATCGACAGCCTTCATCCTCATAGCTTTCTGTTGAATTAAACTTACCACACATGGACAAAACTCCTGCATTATGTACACACACACACACACAGTTTGTTTTTCTATCATGGTTGGGATTTTCCATTGACTTCAGTTGCTTTAATACTAAGCTAATGATGTTTTCTATTCCCCAAACCTTTTCCTCACCCCTAAATCTAACCCTCATACATTTTTAGATCTTCATTATAATATTATTTAGTATGTTTATTAAGCTGTTTATCTCCTGGGGGCCGTTGGCTGGTCTTTGCAATGAAGGTGATTTCAGGTTTTATAATTCTTGAGTTGGCAAAACACGACCTCACACAGAGATACACACACAAAGGATTGACGTCTGCTGGTTTTATATTCAACTAATGATATTTTTTATACTTTAACCCCACAGTATATAGTTAGTGAAAGGTGTCTCCCCTTATAAAACTGAATTTAAGATAACTGACCATTCAAAAATGTAAACAAGAGAGGTACTGCAATACAGAAGATCAGATTTAAAGTGACATTAACCGCCACACGAGCAGATGAAGTTACAGAGGGAAACCGTGCCTCTTTAACCTCCCTTGAGCCCATTGCGTTCATTTAAGTCCAAAAGCATTATAATAATCCTAAAGCTCCTCAAATCTAGTCCTGGAGGGCCTGTCCTGCAGAGTTTAGTTCCAACCCTAATCAAACACTACCACCTGTAATTTCAAGTAATCAAGTAAGATTAGCTTGTTCAGGTATGTTGGATTAGGGTTAGTAAACAGTCCTGTCAAGCATATCATAAATGTTAAGGTGTAACTATGAATTACAGGCGAAAGGTCAGTCAGCAGTGCATTCACAATTATGATTGCTATGAACTTTAATAGTTTTTGTTGAAAAGTATTAATGTGTATTTAATGTGTAATTATTATAATTAATAATTGTAAAATTATTGTACACTTATTAATTATTATGAATTAATTCCCGGTTTACCAACTGATGACGACCCTGGTGTAAAATACACGGAGGAGGGGCAAACATCAAATTGAACCTAGAACTTACATGTGTATATGTATTAAGAACGTACTTAATAAATATACACATATGAATTTACATTATAATAAAAAATCCAAACTCAGAAAGGGAGGCATACCATACAAAACAAAACTGTCATAACATACTGTCATTATTAGACAACAAAAAATAAATTACCATTTTTTATACACAGTCCCTTCATTAAGCTGTTTTCCCCATGGGGAAAACAACTGCCTGGCCCCCACAGTGTAGGAGATGTCAGGTGTAACTATGTTTGTGGGGACATTTGGACACACACACATACAATACTGAATGATAGTGTGTGGGATTATGGGTAATGTCAGCTCCACTTTTTTTAATATTAATAAGCAAGAAGGAGAGGAAATGTCCTGGTGTGTCACTGACACCTCAGAACTGTCTGATAACCTGCCAACACATAGCATAAAGCCCTCAAACGCTTCGCTCGCTCCTGCTGTTTCTATTCTCTTCTCCCTCTCTCACCTACAGCAACATCCCTCTGCCTGCCATTTTCACCCAGACTAACTTTAACTTAAAACATCTTGAATAAAACTTTTATTTGCAAGAGCTTCAACACGTACAGTGTTCCAGTAGCTCAACTGGCAGAGAATGACCCCAGCAACACCAAGGTCATGGGTTAGAATGACCTTGGGGTAGTAGTGGCCTACTGGTTAGAGAGTCTGACTTGTAACCAGAAGGTTGCCGGTTTGATTTGAATGCCGACAGGCAATGACTGAGGTGCCCTTGAGCAAGGCACCTTGTGCTGCCCACTGCTCTAGGTGTGTGTGTTCACGACTTGCAGTGTGTGTTCACTCCTCACTGGTAAAGAGTTAAATGCAGAGGTCACATTTTGGGTATGTGTTGCCATACCTAACATATACATTACTTACAATTCACTTTACTTTTCGCACAACATGAAAATGTAAGTGTATATATAAGATAAAATGTAAGTTGCTTTGGATATAAAGCCTCTGCCAAATGCATCATTAAAAGTGTCCATTGATGTTTAATACAGAACTTAATCTTTTGAAAATGTGATACACTGCTAATGTGTAATGAATAATAATAATGATTCTTAACTTCTGCTTATTTAATCAAGACCAGGCAGGTACACCACTGTCTCTTATTATTAATGACATCATTATGGAGAAATGTATTTTTTGCTTCTCATGCTGTTTTCATCTTTGGTTTTCCTGAATTTTCTGAAGCCAATTCCAACCAAATTATATATGGAAAAGATATAAAAAAAGAGTCATTAATCTGTTGAAACATATGAGGGCAGGTTTCCAGAATGTCTCAAAGGCACTGGTGTAATGGGTATTAGCTTTAATAAAGACATACAGGTGAGAGAGATTTCTCATTTCCCTGCTCTCCATACAGTTAACCATTCATATAGCAAAATGTATAATTAATTTATCATTTATATCGTGCTATGAATGTGAATTGAAGAAAAAGGTCCAAAACCAAAAACTTGTGACATCAATAATCTATCATTTGTTGCTTTAACAACATAGTTTAGCTAAAGAATACAAATAATATCTTAATGACAGTACGAAAATAGTTGTGTCTGTGAGCGGGCCTCACTAATAAAGCTTTGTGTTTGTATGCCAAAGTTAAAGTGAACCATTTAAATGACAGACAGGCGAGGACACAATATGTGAAATAATCATAAACTTTATTATGTCAACAGGTTTGTGTGGGGGTTAGATTTAGAGATATGTAATAGTAAATATTACAATGTTAGTATGGAAAGCATTGCACCCATGAGAGGTTTAAAGATCACTGTGTAAAAGACAGACAGCAAAATATATACAGATTACAAATGACAAACTACTTAGTGTGAGAACTGAATGTTGTTGAGTCATGCTGTAAACTATTACATATGAAGTAATTCAGTTTGTAGTATTAACACTACTGTCGGAGAGCCCTGACTTCAGACCCGGTCAGTCTGGCAGGATATTACCACAGCGCCCCCTGTTGGTCATAGTGAAGCACTTAAAGCACGTATAGTGAAGCACGTATTCACAACATGACAACTTTTGCCATTAACAGTAACCGCTGACAGTTCGCGATGTCCAAAAATCTTACAGTTTTTTTTTATTTATCTGTCTCATCAAATTAAATATTTTGTTCAAATCAACACATCTGAAGTACATTTTAACCTTGTTACTTAAAAATGTGGTTACTATCAAAACATAACATTATAAATTAACATTACGATTCCATATGACTGACTCACAGTAATTCCGAGCACATACACACACACACACACACACACACACAAAGTCTTTCTACAGTCCTAAGTACACAAATGTTTCTATGCCATATTCCACTATATTCAGTATAATATTATCAAGCTGTGAATAAAGATTTTATTACTGCACANCACACATATTTCATAATTCAGGACATAAACCTTCATGTTCACACAGATTCTGAGCAGAAATGTCTCTCTCATGCTACTTCAAGTACACACACGCACACACACTTTGGTCTGGATATGATTTCCACGCTTTTGGAAGTTTCTTGGAGGCCATGCCTGCTTAATTTCCTCCGAGGAAACACAAACCCAAACTCTAATCACCTACACACACACAACTACATGTAAAGACAAACACACACTGTAATCACTGCCTCACTGTGCATACATTATTATACTGTTTATTCCAAATAAACTACCAGTGAGAGAGTGTGAACCAGTTCTGTGCCATATAGGAGAGAAGACAAACAGAAAGAGTGATTACGAGAGACTCAATGAGAAAGACAAAAGCAAGGGAAAAAGTAATATCCTGTTTGGCTGAGGAAAAATAAACAAATATAAATAAAAAAGACCAAAGAATATGCACTCGCTCAGAGACACAAAAACAAGCTTTCATGTGGAGATTTTGTGCATTTATATTTCACAGTTTGGATTTGCATGTGTGTATTTGTTTTTATTTTACAAAATAATTTAGAAGTTAGCTGTATACATGTGTTTGTGGCTGTGTGGATGTGTTTGTAGGGCATGTAAAAGCAGGTACAAGGAGAATTTACCACACTCATTTATCACCTATGTTATCTACCCTGGAGGCCAACACCCAAACACACACACACTCCCTAACATACAGTACACACTCCTTCAAACTCAAAGTTACTGGAACATCCAAACACTTTTACATTCAACTTTAAACAACAGAAATAAAATACAAATAAATGAACTAGACACAAAATAACCCCTTGAGAGTGCTGTGAATCGAGATTAATACATTTAATACATTCCCTCTGGAAAACATTAACAAGTATTAAACTCACCTAATTTCTATTACTATCCTTCCTTGCCACAACATATGTGATATACACTATGTTCTAAATCTCAAAAATAAAGTAGCTCCTTTCATCAGTGTAATTAAACCTAATTAAAAATTTATAGTAAAGCAGTATATCAATAGTAAAGCAGTATATCAGTAATCTGTGGGTAAATATCGCCAAATCTGACCTCATGTGAATGTTCTAACACAATTTTTGTAAACATGACATTAACAAGTTTTTACTGCATGTTGCACTGTTTGTATATATTGTAAATATATTTTCTTCTACTTTAAATTACTTTAACTTTAATTAAAATTAACTTTAATTATATTCTGGCAAGCACAGTGGAAAGCAAAATAATTTTTCATTACAAGGAACTGTGCATATGACAATAAAGGCTTTGACTTGATACTCTTATCTTACAATGTTGATTTAACTTGGCTTGAGTTTGCTGTGAAGATTCTTGTTAGCTTTAAATTATTATATGAATAGAGACTTAAGTTAGGTTTTGTTAGCTATTTCTGCTTACTGAAACCTAAATTAATCATTAATGTGTTTAACTGGCTTTTGGCATAGAGCTACAATAAGTTTGTCATTAACTAGTTAGCCCAGTTGAGGAATTCACTATGCTTGTATAGTGGGATTACCCCAGGATAAAAAACAGTGAATTATCTGGAGATCATCAAGAGACCTCCATTAAACCATGTCTAATTTAATCCAAATGCATGAGTTTTAGGTCAGAGGTTGGAAAACATTGTCTATGTTCTCAGACAAGACCATGCTGTCTGCGTCCCAGTTTTTAATTCCTTTCATTTATATATTTTCACAAACATATTTGTATAAAATATGTTTAAATTGTAAATATTTTATTATTTTTAACATTATTCCTAACAGATCAGCAGTTTATGAATGTTACAGTATATATGAAAAATGTTTTATAGGTTTTTATTATTATAATTACTTTAGTGTAATATATATAATTTGTTAAAAATTGTAATTTAATTGTGTTTAATTGTAATTATTAATGCAAAATGTAATGGTGTTTTAGAATGGCAATTAATTAAATAAATAGCAGATACAGACATAGAGGATACATAGAGGAAGATATGTTGAAAGATTAACTTTTTGATAGCAGTTGGAACACTAATTCAGCGCAAACATAGCTAATTGTCACCAATTTTTTAACCAGTTTAACTTACTATAGCCAAAGAGCAAAAACAGTTCTGCAGCAACCTGACACAAGTTTTGAACTCTCTGGTTCATGGGTTTGTCAGCGATTTAATCTCCTCCTTTTGTCTTAATACCCCAGTTCCTGAAGCGTAAGGACGTGATCTGAGCAGAGACTTTGAGTGACTTTAAGAGGGGAAATATTTGGGCGCTCTGCTGAAGCACTGAATACACACTGGAGGAAATTTGATTAATCTAATATTTTATGGTGATCAGTCAGTCTGGAGGGAAACACAGTCTAATAGTTTTGGTTGGTACAGTGAAGTTGGTTTTGCACTCAAGCTTTATTGATTCTTCACTTTTACTGTACATTTAAGCCTTTTGGAAAATGTGGGCCTTGCGGTTATTGGAACCAAGTGAATTATAAAGCAATACATGAAAACAAACTTGAGGTTGCCTTTCATAAACAGATATGTTTTCACTAAATATATGAAAAGAATGTTTATATATTATTATGACCTTGATGTATAGCTCAGATAATTTGCCAGATATACTGTTGAAACATTTACAGTAACAACTTGCCCACATCTTTAAATATTTTATTTTTAAAATAAAGGTTTTATTAAAAAATGCGATATGCGCCAGACATTTAATGTTCAAGTTAAGAACGCTTTAAACACAATAAAAATAAATAAATACAAAACATCTGGACGCTTTGCACATTCTTTACTGTAGTTTTGCTTATACTAATTACACTGTAGGTTATTTCTAATTCTAGTATTACGTAGTAGTAGTTATATATTTAATATATTTAACATATGTTTTCCGATCCCTTCAATGCTGCTGCTAGAGTCCTTGAAGAATACTTAATCCCAGCAGACCCAACATCAACTGGGTCAAAGATTGAGTGGAAAACATGTGTTCTGAAGAGAGAGGAGAGAGAGAGATATATAGATAGAAGGAAGGAGAAACAGAGAGAGAGAGAAATGATGTTCAGATGTAAGCATACACACCACTCACTGTGAGACGACAGATAGATATGGATCAGTTGAAACTCAATCTGGACTGAATGTATTGAATTACGCAAGAGATCTAAGAGACATCTTTAGTTAACCCTCCCCCCACCCCCAACAGCGAAATACTCACACAACTGCGCAAAACAGTCATTTCACCAGTCAATACACAAGCACTGGGACCATTAAGAACAGTGTTATGGATCGTTGGATGGCAATGTTAGCACTAACAGCTATCTGTGCTGATGAGCTTGCACTTTGCTACACCACACTACAACACTAAGCTAAAACTTCACTTTCTCACACACACACACACACCCTTGTGCTGGAGAACTAGCTGTGCATCCAATTCATAAGGTGATTCAATTTTTGGATTCCTGCAGCAACTTCACTATTAAACGCCTCTACCTTTATAATAAACACATATCAATATTCTCCAGCAATTTCATTTATCAAACTGTAATAACCTCCAAATGAAACATTTACAGCGTAAACAGTCCCACTTCCTCAGGTCCTATGAGAAACCACAGTTCACACTTAATATTCAGTACAGGTAATATGTGTGCTGCATTCCTCTGACAGTCATCTTTCTGAATTTACTGTGTTTGTGTGTTTTTTTGCCTCGTGTGGGTCTGACAGACAGAGTGAAAGAGAAGGGGTCTTAAAGAAATGAATACGCAAAAACCTGCAGGATGCCAACAAAAAAATCAGCCTACATTCTACATTCAAACATATGTTGTACACACACGCATAGGTGCACCTTCTGAGATTCAACAGGGTTTGATCATTCAGATGTCATTGAAACACACACGCACACACTGTGCTGGTTTCCTCATATATTTTTCATACTGACTAAAAATTGCACAAAGGGAGGAAGGAAGGTATAAAAAAGCTGGGATTGTGGTGGCAGGTTAAACTCTCCTGTGTATGTACTAATGTTGCACCATTTTCGCATATATTTTAATGTTGAAAATTGATTGCTGGGGAAACCACAATGAGCTGTACAACAGGTCTCCTTACCACACACACACACATATAGACAATATGCAAATATGTTCCATAAACTTAAAAAACGGCAGTTATGATTATAAAAATGAATGCAACTAGTAAAGTTTACCTATTTCTTTCAGGTGCAAAATAGTTTGCCGTATGTTAATGGAATTATAACATGTTTGTTTTATAGCTACAGTTTATAGTAGATCTTTTAAACAGTATTAATGGGACAGGAGAATTGTCTAGCTATGAATTGTCTAAAACGATTCCTACAATGGCAACATAACTGTTATGGAAATATGATTGTGAGATAATGTGTTTTGAAAGCTAAATATTTTGGAAATGAAATATATTTCAAATTGAAAATATGGATTCTTTTGTGAAAAATCCATTTAAACAATTAGCAAAAATATGTACATAATTTGCAGACGAAGGACTCGCTAAGCAGCCTCTGAATTTGTGGGTGCGGGCTTTGTAGATGAGTGCATATTGTCCCTTTAAGAGCACAACTAGGTCGGCGGTCGCTGTGGCGTCGGCTGTGTCTGCGAGGCCAAGTGATCTGATTGGTTGTGATGTGTGGGAGAGCTGATCTGATTGGTGGTGATGAGGTCTGTTTCACGGGGCCTGGCTCATGCGAGCCAGGTGTCAGAAAGCATCGTTTCCAGGCCAACGCATTACAATGAGCCTGGAACAAAAGGGCTGACGGCGCAACCTAGAGAGAGAAGGAGGGGGGGTTGGGGGGGCGAAAGGGAGAATAGAGTTTAACTCCAGACTTTCCTGACATAATACTGAAAATGCAGATTAACCTCCAAAATGTGGAGCAGATCCGCAGAAGGTCAAACCAGCCTCACCTTGAATCCAGCCCAAACTCAGCCAGCAAAATCTCTCTGAAGACACCTAACACCAAATTACACACCAAACATATCTTTAAACCTCAGAAAACTAACTTACGCAACCACTTTCCATTACACACAAACACACAGCTAAGCCCAAAACTTGAGTTCAAATAAAGAAACGGCAACTTTCAAACTTTAGGGTCTATCATAAACAACCAGCCTGTCCTTTATCTCACTATCAAGCTCACATTGAATTCCACACTCAGTAATATGATTTCTTGCTGTTGAGCTCACAGGATGGGCTTCTCTCTCACTTAAAGAAAAAGTGTTTGGCTCTGTGTTTTCACTTCCCATGAAGTACTAAGATGTCAGATAAATCTCAAACATAAGGGCCATTATCACATTGAATCATTCTTGCACTGCCCCCTCATGGTTCACTCCCCCACTGCAGGGCATGTTACCTCTTTCAACAGATGGGAGAGTAATCCTTGAACCAACCTTTGAGATCTCAGATCCTATCTATAGGGCCAGGAAAGTCAGATCTGGTATGGAAAGGCGATGTATATCCGTCTATGTGTGTGTTTGTTAGTTTGAATTCACCCAAATGTTAAAATTCTGTCATCATTTACTTATCTTACTTACTTACCCACTTACCAAACCTGTATTTCTTCTTTAATAAAACACAAAAGAAGAAAATTCTGAAGAATGTTGAGGCTGCTCTTATTTACAAACAATGAAGGTGAATGGTGACCGAGACTACCAGTCATTAACAATCTGCCTGACTCCTCCTCATGTGTTCTGCTGAAGAGAGAAAGAAGGCCGTATTAGGTTTGGAACGACATGAATAAGTCAAATAAAGACAGATTTTTCATTTTTCTGTGAATTGTCCCTTTAATAACCATTGAGGGTTTGATGTTTTTGTATCGTATACAGTGATGATGCAGATCAATGTGTGTTTGTGTGTGCAGCGTTACACAGCAAGAGTGCGGTCTAATTATCTAATCGTTTCTGTTGAATGATCGCACCTCCCCAGCGTGGCATTTGGAAGACAGGCATCAAAAATTCATTTGAATGCCTATTATTATTGTATATAATACAGGAAGCATAGAGTGAAAAAGAGGATGCGCTTTTCGTGAATGTCAGGGTTAGATTCTCCTTTAATAAAGACGGAATTTTGTAAATTTAATTAAACGTTTTCTCAGATTTGTTTGTGGTTCTTAACAAACTCAACACTACCACACACACAATTGCTAAACACAATTACAAAAGCAAACACTGATAGCAGGAAAAGTAATTGCGGCAATAACAGTATCACAAACACTAACAAATATGACAACCCGACGTAAACATAACATCTGTCAATACTAACATTACACTACTGTCACCATTATTAATAGCAGCAAACACTGATTCAACACTCACAGTACCACTTACATTAACAATGTAGCAAAGACTACCACTAACAGACACTGTAACACAAAAATCAACCCAAAAATTCAACCCCCACCACCATCACTTACTCCCTTCACCCATTAATGTTCAGGATTATCAATTTAACATGTTCAGCTCAGTTACTGCATATCTGACACCCCATCCTGCATTGATTCCCTCATATATGCATCGATTTTCTCCTATGTTCAACTGAATTCCCAAATTCCCCATAGCATGTTAGGAGCCAAAGCCCAGTGCATTTGATCATCATATAGCAGGCTCGGATATTCCCCATCTGCCTGAACAGAGTCCAGAACTCATATTGAACTGAAGCATTCAGAACATGTGCAAATCCTTTTAAAAATGGTTCAGAAGTTTCAGTTTGGTGTAGAAACACTCTCACATCACCTTTCAAGTATGGTTCTGCTTTTTGAAATACAATACTAACAGCCTACTAACATAAATCAACAAATACAGCAGCCAACATATGCCTGGGACCCCTGATCCATTCCCAACTACAGCTGTTGGTTAATTAAACGGAATAATGGCCTTAATAAAAACTGCACCTTACACATTACATGCACTTCCATCCATCAATCCCAGTCCATCCATCAGTCCCCTTCATCCCTTGTCATTTAGGAATATTTGGAAAAAAATGGGAACGTAATAGACTGAAGTCACTGATATGAATGTTTACGGAAACTGTTTCCTATTTGGCAACAAAGAAACATCTCTAGAATAAATAATAATAAACACCTCAAAATGAATAAAAAAACAGCTCTCACATGCCAGTGTCTGTTTTCTTGACAAATTCAAAAAGACAATCAGTCCTAAAACAGCAAGATAAAGTTACTTATCCACAGATTCTTACCCACCAAATCTAAACATTATTATCCTGCATTATACAGTATGTTATCATTTTCCTATAAACAATAAAGAAACTTCTTATGAATTACAAATAAAATCTTGAGATGAGTTTTGACACTGCACATCCGGTTAAAAATGTGTTTCTGCCAATTTTTTTCTTGTGGGTCTACCCTGAGGTAAGAAATGCTGCAGAAAACAACTATGTCCTCTCAATGCATCCCTCATCAGATCATTCCACAACAATGTGTGTGTGTGTTAATCTGGACAGTAGGCTGACTGTTGTATCCAGGGGATATAACCAGTGAGGGGAAAACTGAAAATCATTCAATTAAACATGCTGGTTAGTCCAAGTGAACTACCAGTCAAAGGTTTAGGATCACCTGCCTAGAGCACAGCATAGACGGGAACTCCTTCATTATTATTTAAAAATCATTGCATGCTGATGTCTCAGGAAACTAGATGATAAAATGCCAAGAGAACAATACGCTAAAATATAACATGGTTTGATTAATTGGGAATTTTATTTACACACAACATAATTCCCATAACTACATTTGTGCTATCTGATAGTTTAAATGAGTTTGCTATTAGTAAAAAGTCTGGAAAAAATATTAACAATGAATGAGAAAGGGATCCTAAACTTTTGACCGGTAGCATACATGCGTGTGTGTAAGGAAATCAGAAGTGTGTGTGTGTGTGTGTGCGCATGTGTGAGTGTGAATAATCATATCATGGTTGGATGCCTGTTCACTCACCATGCAGCCAATGATGAGCTGATTAACAAGGATTTTAATTATTCACCAAAACAAAGTGCCTGTTCACACACACAAGCACACACACAAAATCATAAACAACAGTAACAAACAGACGGTGACATCCCGTGGCGCCATAGTTCTCAGCAAGCATTGAGATGTTCCTTGTGCCCACCATCTTCTGTCTGAATTGATCAAATCATGCCAAGCAAACAAGAACTGTCATAAACACACCACCAAACACACATACAACCACACAAAGTAAAAGCAAAGGTCTATAAAAAGTGCCTGGTAAATCCTCTGGTGAAACTTGGGATGTTAATTGATTTTAGATGGCCTTGTGTACAACAGCAGAACAGTAAAAATATTTTCAGTGTAACTAAACGAACATAAAAGCAGTTGCACATCCCACTCAGTTCATTCCCATCTGTGGAGTGTTCAGCAGAGATGGACTGGAGCAAATTTGTTTGCAAGAGACAACCAAACGAAAATATGAGCTCTTCTGAACGCTCTGCTGCACATCATGACACTACAGAGGCAGAAATCATGATCTTGTGAAGACGTCAGCAGGCAAATGTTTGAGTGCAATAAAGCGTAGAGAGCGAATGGTTAAGCATTATTCTGGTAGCGAGGGTTTTTATGAAATAAGGTCTTGCTGAGCTCATCTGATATAAAAGGCGTTGTATGTGTCTTTTGAAAAAGCTGAGGGAAGTTTTGTGAGTCCATTTTTGTGGCTGCGGTTTAGCTCCAAAGTGAATGTGAATGACTGGAATTTGGATTTGCTGGTATAGTATAGCAGCTTTCAGTGAAACTGCTTTCAGCAGCTTTTGTAGCGATGTCTGATCCCGGATAGACGACTATTAGTGTTGCATGACAGCTCAGCCGATGAACAGATTTAGCCAGATATGATGTGAGCGTCTGTGAGTATTAAATGGTTGCTAAACTGTGTCGAATGGGTGTGGAATTAAAAATAAAACACAATGCCTTAGATTTATTCAGATTAAGTTGTTAATTTTTAAATTTAATTCAAGGGATTCTCAGGGTGTGCCAAGGGAAGGGGTTGCCATTGGAAACAATGAAAACATACACACACTTTATCTACCAATTATAACGGCTGAAGTGTGGCACACAACGCAACCCATCCCAACTTAGCACGTGACTATTTACTGGTTTATAAAGGGCTTGTTTGAAATCTTTATTTACAAAAATTTGAGGATATATATGCTTAAAAACATCCATAGTTGCATGATTTTTAAATTTCCCATAACATCTGAAGCCCATCTTGGAATTATTCTTATTTTCACTTTATGATTAGTTGGATTGGGTTCAGAATGAGCCAAGATGGTGGAACCCCCTGCCCCAGATTCAATTGCAATGGGTGGTATTGTTGTCTGAAATGTGGAGGTCAGATTAGGTGGGCTGGAGCAGGGTAACCAGGCATGTCTGGTGTGCATGGCTAGATAGCCGATGACAGAAAACAAGAAGAACACAGAATAAGCTAGTTTTTCTGACTATATGCTATTCCCCTATTCCCTTACTGAAGTACCTGATCTTAACGCTAGAGAAAGAGGTTAGGGCAGCCAGTCTAAAGATGGCAGACTTACAGATTAGTAAGGACGTTCGACCAAACATTAAAACAGATGTTGTAGTGCAGGGTTTCCCAGAAGGTGGCCCATGGCCTGTATCAGGAAGAGATCAGGACAGGAAAGTCAAACCATTGGCTCCCTCCCAACATTTAGGCCTAGCATAAGTATGCCAACATATGTTCGCTATACCTAAAACTAATCAAAACAGACTACTGTCTATTGACTGGGCAGACCAGAGGTCTCCAACTTTATTGTGAGTGAGAGCTACCTAAAGAGACAAAATAATCTAAAGGGCTACTTGTTTAATATACCAAACAAATTTCTATTTGCCATTTTTCTTTTTACTTTTAATCATATGTCCAAAGAATAATGATGATTTTACACACAAGATAAAAAATACTGGCCTAGCAAATTGGATAAAACTGACAATTTAGATTCTTCCTCAAATCACTTTAATACCAAAAAAAGTACAGCAATTTTAACAGCTAGCAGAACAACTACCCTTCTAAAAAATACTGTAATGATGTGTCATGTGATTGTAAAGTTATTTATATGGTAGGCAGGGCAAATTACATTGGACACGCACTTTATTTCCCCCCACTCCCACTCAGAACCTTTTAACTTCATATGCAACAATTAAAAGTGTTTGCGGTAAACTAACAGAGTAGCATATGAATCTGATGTACTAGGTAAATTGAAATACATTACAAAGAAAATTGAATGTTTTTTAAAATGTTAATATAACTATTTAAAAAGAAGTAAGAAAAACACAATCTGAATGAGATTTGAGAGCTATGGTGGAGAAGATGATTTAAGATTCGGTCTGTTCTTCACACAAAGCTTATGTATGGCTTTGGAAGATTTACAATATAGCACTATAAAAGACTTTTAGATCTCCTTTAATGTTTCACTTGGACAAAGATCCTACAGCCTTCATAAAACAAAAGTAAAAAATGACATGCTATTTATTTTTAGGTAAACTATCTTTCTTTAAGGAAAAAATGTTTAAACTTGGAAACAGCATATCTGTTGTTGATTGATCTTTGTGTGTGAACAACACAAGCATCTGTTCAATCGACTGACTGCCATTAACTGCTATTTCCTGCACTAATGGCATTTACATGCATTATTGATAAATATGTGTTGTGTGCCAAACCGAGTGAGAAAATGAAAGGCATCACAGACACTCATAACATTTCCAGGGCACAACATCACTTCTTTAAAGCTTCGCTGAAGGATATGACAGAAGACGATTACAACCATATGTGCTGAGAATATGTAAACTCAAAGATATCCTTTGTTTATTGTCAGCAGCCTACTAAGCAGAAAGCCATAATTCATTTCACTCTTCCAAATAACTGCATGGAAATGCCATAGGTCTATTGTGTTATTGTTATTATGTTATTATGTCATATTTTAATCAACTTATTCACAATTTTAATGAAAAAAACAGATCTTTGCTGACGTGTATGAAGTTTCCACTTCAAGCTGACCCTGCTGGAATCAGATCAATTCAGCAGAAATCTGTCATGTTAACACTGAAAAACTAGCCAAAAATGGGATGCACGCTAATGTGCGCATTCTCTGCAAGACTTTTGAGCGATTGCAGGAGCATCTCTTAAGTGAAATCCTCCAGTCTCTGCAACAGCCGTTTTCTATCTCTACAGATGGCCTGTAGACTGCTGAGGTCAAAAGGTTTTCTTGCCTGGAGGAAACATCTCTTCAGCTGCCGAGTTCTTGGAATTCATTATATCACAGCGGAAGGGTGCAACTTTCACTGCTCTTCAACAAAGATATTACAGGTGTTCTGTGCGGACATCTGCAGCTAAAAGGGTCTTCATGGCTGTCCTTGGTATATCAAACATTATGCAGTCCTTGTGTGTAGGTTTAAATTACGACAGAAGCTACACTCTACAAAAGGAATTATGCAGCTATGGTGATACTTGTTATAAAATAAAAAACTTGGCAAACTGTGTTATTACTTTGCTGGGTCATCACCTCATCATGTTTACCAACAACATCCTCAAGCAATGGAAGGGCAACAAACAAGAGGAAAGCAAAAGGGGTGCAAATGTCTTTACCCTAATGTCTGAGAGAACATTTACACAAGAGAAGCTTTTTTTATGGGTCAATGACAATTAAGTATAATTTGTGATTTAAGATCTCAGAAATGTAATTTTATTCCATTTATTCTACAAACGTTAACTGGTATAATCATAAACACATAATACATTTCTTTCCTTACACACCGAATACATTTGAGTGTGAGCTTACCTATTGAAAACATGTACGTTTAAAAGAATAATTAAAATTAAATGTATAAAAAACAGACCCTGACACAGTCTTCTCTGTAAGAGTCCTTTCTCTGAAATAACTTCCTGTTTATAATTTCCAAAACAATGGTTACACCACACTGCCCTTTTGGATCTGCAATATATTTGACCTAAAATTGCAACGTTTTTACATATTAATATTTTAAATATATGCCAAATTAATCTTTTAATGAATTTTAATCTTTTGATAAGACTTTCATTTATTTCTTTATCCTTGGACGGTTACACCATATAGACAAATGTTTGCACAGAAGAGGCGTATTTAAGCCATTGTCTGTATGAATTCAATTTATAATGCATTTTTTAAAACCTTAATAGATATTGGCAAAAACATAATATTACTAATTAAATTACAGCATCACGTCATTGAGCTGTATAGCAAATCTTAAATACCGGTCAGCTCTGCTCTGATCCTCATCATATGTGTTATCATACTGCAATGGCTGTGCTATATTATTTCATGGATAGGCCTATCCAGCTTCCATCATCCATTTTTAGTATCTCTCCTTCATTGTATTTCAGCAGGATTGATTTGCAGTGTCAGCAGTGACTCACATTTCATTCTCTCAAATGGGTAAAAATGATCAAAGCGACAGAGAATATAATACAGACAATAGAAGCTACTCTACTAAGCAGATAAGTAAATCAATTGCAGCCAGATCGTAGCTAAATTAAGTTCTGAAGAAGACAAAAACTGACGAGAAAATTGAAAAGAGGAGTTGATTACTTTCATTTAGTAGTTGCTTTCTATCTTAAGTGACTTACAATACCTCAATTGTAAAGACAGGCCCGGGGAGCAACACTGGGTTAAGTGTGCTGCTCAAAGGCACAATGATGTTATCCATAGCTGGGTTCAGACTTGTGACCTTTGTGTTTCCAACCCAGATCCTTAATTACTAGGCTAATAATCACAACCCAGACAGCGGAAAACCTTTTAATAGACTCCCTGATACAAGAAAAGCATTCATACATTGATTGATTGGTTTTAAAATGAAGTATTTTGTAATGCTAAACGTGTTGAATTACATAAGCAATAGTGTTGATCATCTCAACAACGCGAGCTGCGCAGAAGCTAAAAAATTTAATTAATCTGTTATGCTACAGATTAAACGATGTGGTCCTCAGAATTCAGAATTATTCAACACAAAAGAACAGAAATTAACTGTGATTACTTAAATCATGTGGGGCGTTTTAGACTTGAAAGCTTGATCATCTGAGAGAGTGAGCGAGAGAGAGATAGATCAAGGTGAACAGAAGGACAGAGAGATGGAATATGAGCCTTAATAAACTGAGAAACAATCAGAAATATGATCTAAAGGGCCAAAAAGTGTTCAAAACTGTCACATAATACCCCAAATGACAATTATGAAAGAAACAAGCCAACAAAAAAAATGTATTCTTAAAAAAATTATAATGTCTTTTGATCGACTTTTGAATTTTGAACTTAATATTTATTATTATAATCAACTTACTGTATGTCTGTACAGTAGTATACTGTAAAATGTTTTCACTGTTGTCAGAGTGTGAAACTTTTGAACCACAAATACTAGAAATAAAATAGGGTTTTAAGCACACCAAATGCTATGGATACCAAGAAACTAGTGTCCACCCAGTTTCTGTGTTAAAACAGATAAAACTGAGAAAATGACTGGTTCAGACAGTCACACACTTCCCTAGAAATAGACTAACATTCAAGATGCCTTCTATTCACGTCTGCACCCCTCAATTAATAAGATCTCAATGACAGATATTTCACAGAGATAGAAGAACTTATGAGAAGAACTCTTCTGTCTAAATGTCAAATGTCATTTCTGGTGAAAATCAGATCTGCTCATCACCTGGTTATTACATTCCTACCATGAACCATGGCTGTGGCAGCATCAGGCTGTGCTGCGAGAGGCTTTTTAGCAACAGGAAATGGAAATGTGGTCATGACTGTGAAAAAGCCAGACGAGAGAGTATTTAAAGAAATTGATCTACAATGTAACCTCAGACAAACAACATGAAGCAAGTCTCTTTATTGGAGCTCAAATCAGTCTGTTAAAAACCTCAGCCAAAACCAGTCTGAAACCTCATAGATACACTGCGGCAAGACCTAAAAACGACAGCAAAATTGATGCCTCCAATCCAATCTGATAGTACTCGTGAGGATCTGCTAGTAATAAGCAAACTGGTCAAATTCGGTGATACAAAATGTAAGGCAGCGGGATTCAAAGCTTTTTTAAATGAATTTGTATACATTTATAAAGTAAATCCTTAAATATGTTTTTAACCTCTCTATGGTGTATTGCATGTCTGTGCATGACAAAAACATAAGTTCAGTCCATGTACATGTGTG
>JAZGTJ010000065.1:114977-278281 GCA_036877575.1 Botia almorhae
AGGGGGGTAGGAAGGGACTCTGTGAGATGAATGTGGGGAGATGAAAGGTCAACATCACTGTAAATGTCAGACAAAGCAGAAATATTTTTAGGAGAGATTCAGACGGGCAGACGGCGAAACAGAGACTATGATGATGATGCATCTATGGCGTATTTGGATGTCATTGGTGCCATTTGCTGCTATGATGTTTAGTGATTTGATGGAACAGAACAATGTAAAGGTCATTACCTGTAATCTGAATATGGTGGTGTTTATCTAAGCAAGATCAGTTTGAATACATGTTCTTGATTGTCTTCCGTTTATGAATAAAAGGCAGTCGCAATCAGAGGATATTCTTTCTCATTTGGCTCATGTAATCAAGTCCAGTTAGGAGCGGGACTGAAACTAAGAAAATGTTTATGACAAGTTCGTGTAACACGCACACACGGGAAGTATTTAGAAGCATTCCTTTAAAAAAAAGAGTCAGAGAGTAGAGACTGGATGTAGCCATGACTGAAACAATTGTATTGTGTCACTTAGGACTGTCTGTATTCTCGTGTCTCATCTTTTGGATAACTGTACCGTCGCTTATTCTCATTCTTTGCCTTTTAAGTTTATCAGCTACTTAAGACCTCGTGGTAACATTAGAAAGTAGCTGACAGATTTTAGATGCACACACATATACACCATCACACGCATTCCGATATTACATCCAATGAGATATTAAACTTCAAGACTAGACCTGTACATGTCCAAATGCTTGGAGACGATTTTATGCGGGACAGCGGCGGTATTTGTGCTTGTTTTTGTTCACCACCACGTTGCGTCGTGGTACCTGTTGAAACAGACTATTGGCAAATGAGATAACGCTGTCACCTAGTGGCCATCCAAATAAACAACACCTCTGGGATTCGATTAAAAATAACTACAAAGACTGCTTTAAAATCGTAAATGTTAAATGATCTAAAGTACTGCAGTTTTAATTTCTGAGGCGTTATTAAAAAACCTTCTTATTCTGTGTTGAAATACCTGAAACACGTATTCACTGTTGCCTCTTAGTGTAGTTGAAGTTGCTTCCATATCCTCATTTGTAAGTCGCTTTGGATAAAAGCGTCAGCTAAATGAATAAATGTATAAATTCCTGTGTAATGAATATTAATTACGTTATCAGCTAAATGTCTGGGAGAAACGTTGACAATTCAGCAATCATGCGATTGTTTTATTGTTTAAACAAGACGTTAAATCCAGGATGCCTCTACGGTGTGTCGTCTCTGAAATTATTGACCTGGAACGTTAATCTAGTTCAATTCTGATAAGAGCTAACAGGCAACAACTTATGGTTGAAGGTAGAGCACAGATAAAAGTACCACAGGCTTTTTTGATAGTACATGCTTAAAACAAAAACAAAAATTGAATGAAAGGCTTAACAAAGACGCTCCCAGTTTTTAAAAATGGATGAGTAAACAGCCTTATTGAAAGGACAAGAATGTACAGATTCCATCATTATTTAACATAAAATTGTGAATCGATTATACAATGCTGATACACTCTTGAATTTGAGAATAACAAAGAATATCAATAAATTTTAAGATTGTGCAGTTTTTCTATCTCAAATATCTCAGAAAATCTACCAGAAAACATACCCTACATTTTAAATTGGCCAGGGCTCTCGGAGCCCAGAGGCGGAGCTGTACCACAGGCCTTCTTAGCCCTAGTTCTGATGGAGGTGCATCACGTGGATAAACTAACCCAAAGGGACCTGCATGGTAAAGCCCACTGAGTCTACAGGTGAAGTGTTTCATGAGACCCACTGATCCCGAGGTGGATCTGCATCACTTACAGAACCCAGAGGTGGAGCTGCGCTATGGAAGTCAGAGTGCCTCAAATAGCTGCACCATAGGGCCCACCTTAGGGCCCATCATAGGTGCATCATGGGGCCAATTAAACCAGCAGCGGGGCTGCATCTAAGACCCAGTGGCTCCATACTAATTTCCCTATCAGTCCTTGCTGTTAAATATTGCAGATTAGATTATTGAGGAAAAAATGAGGTGAAAAGATTGCTACCTTGGGAGAAATTTGTGCGCACAATTTATATTTTGGTCTGGGCAGTGAAGACTTTAGTAACAGTAATTTTAACCTGAATTGGAACTATTAAGTTATATACAAATTGTAATCTTACATGTAATATTTTTATATTTGCTGGAACTAATGAGAGTCAACTGCTTTTAAATTCAGAATGCTGAATAGTGTTGAGGAAAGATGATCTTTAGATGTGCTGTTTACAAATCTGGTCAAAGAGAATTTGCTTTTATTAGCTTTCATTAGGACAACCTCTCGTACAGCAGCAGACAAACAAATTCCTCCTGAGTGTGTGGGTTTGTTTACAGACCTGTAAGGATTTAATAACAAACAGATGGAGGAGCAATTCACAAGGAGAAAATTATCTCATACATTAAGACATTTCCCTGTCTCTACATTATGTGCATTCCTGCGTTCTGTTGCCTCACAGCGACATGCTCACCGAGAACAATAGAGATGACATTCCCACACACACACCACTCACTGAAATTAACCATTATTTACTTAATTTACTTAATTTATTAAATGTAAATGTACTTGAAGAACCAGAAAAAGTGAGGATTTGTGCTTTTGCATCTGAACATTTAAGAAACACCATGTTCTTTAAGGATGAACTGAAAGAATTTGTTACTAATGCTCCTGAAATTTCTAGAAATTTCTAAGACTGTGCACTGAGACGCTGGACTTCAGATGAAAGTCCTCTGCTTTATATATCTAGACATTTGAGGTTCTTGTGCAATAAGTTTCGATGAGTTTTGAAGATCAAGACTCATCAAAGCCATCAAATAATATGGCTTGACTTCCCAGCAACGGTCAGAGAGGACATTTAGACCTTTCTTTGCAGTTACTGCTGGGCTTTTCAGAGGAGTTAAATCTGACACTGCTTAAATGTCTCTTCACACATACAATAGACCTCACAGAAACCATCACAAAATCTCACTGCATTAAAGACACACAGGAATACATGCTGGACGTCAATGTGCTCCGTTCTGTTTCGCACGCTGCTGATCTCAGAGAAGTTTCTGGATGAGTTCAACCTAAAGATGTACAACAAATCACCAGTGAAATGCATTGAGACACAATCCTGTCATTCTGTGCTGAAGAAAGGCTGTGAGTCCAGTGTTTTTATTCTATGTCAGAAAACTATTCAAAGTTAATGCAGTGTGAAATAACTATATATCTAATTATATAAATAATTGCTGAAACAGCAAATGAACTTTAGAAATCACCTAAAGGCTAAAAAACTAAATTTAATTCCAGAAATATATTGTAGAGGTTTTGTTGTTTTAGCATTAGCAGTATTTTGACCAGCATTAGTTACAGTTGTTATGTTACACATTTTATTATTCCTAGGAAGCCGTAACTATATACCATAACATGGTGATCATAACCCACACTATGTTATACAAGAACATACATATATTTATTTTTTATATGTCAAATCTGGCAGATTTGACAGTTGTGGTCTCTCTGAAACACGCCGTGAATTTGTGGCTTTGGCTTATTAGACTACTAAACTCTCTTTAAATAACATTGTGTATCTGAATAGTTTTCGAAAATGTAAATAATACTTATCATATTTATTTAACATACTAAATGTGTGGTAGATATAGTTTAACATCTGCACAGTACTGCATAGTACATTTTCCTTAACCCTTTGGTAATGGTGTTTACCATGTACACTTCTAACTGCATTAAAACAGAGCACATCATTTATGTGCATGCTTTGCAATTTTAATTTAGCATTTTATACACCATGGTATTTAAAATTAAAGCGTTTTACACAAGTATGATTTACAGACAGAAAAATAAAAACATAAAAGTATATTCTAAAATATGTAATAAAGTAAACTACTGCTATTCAATGGTTGGAGGGCCATCATTAAGGCTATTAAATTTGTTCACTCTGGTAATGCCTGTTTCTGCTGTCCTTGCTATTTTTGTGAGTATGAAATTTCTGGAGTCCTCATGAGTATAGTAAAAGCTGGCAAACATACTTTGTGAAAGCACAACAGCCCCATAAAGGGACAGCTTAGTCCCTGTTTACACCTGGAACTCCCATCTACGTGATCAACACAACTGGTGGGCGAGACAGATTGCTGTTTACACCTCTAATTAACATGAATCTCAGATACATCTCCAGTGACCTCCTGGATTCATTAAAGGGGAGGGTCTCTGATCAAATACCATGTCAGTACTACAAGCACAGAAGTCTGACCTTTTGTACAAAAGAGTTAACTTGGTCCTAATCACCAATATGTTTTACATATCTCAATCATTTGATGTCATAACTTTGTTTCTGCTCCAAATTATTTTAAGATACTTAACTTCATTTTATTTTCAGGTTTCAATTAGATATTTTAGGTTGAATTAGAATTAGGTTTTCAGTTTTAAAGGAATTAGATTTTCTAGGTTTAATTTTTTTGGGATCAGTTGAGCATGTTTTTTAAAACAAATAGCTGGTGAATTCTAAACTGTTGTGTGCCCTGTGCAATGATTATGTGTTATGTGAGCAAGTGCTCCCTTGGTGACACACACAACACAATAGGCTTTACAAAACACATCAGGTTTTACACAACAGATATGGACACATGTTTCTTACTACCTTTATAATGTGGTTTAATCACATCGCTATTGAATTATTTACACCTGTATTTAGGGCTTGTTGGGCATGTTAATACCAGATGTAAGGGCCTATAAAACTTGTTGTTGATCTTGATTAGATTAGATGTTGATTAGATTAGATTCAAATTCATTGTCATTACACATGTACAAGTACAACCAGTAGTGCAATAAGCAGCAAGTGCAGAATATAGGTATAATTTATAAGTTAAAGGAGATATGTACAGGGAGAAGCTATGGATAATATTTACAGATGAAGTACCGTGAGCATAATTTACAGATGATAATGAACTACAATTAGAATGTACAAATGGATGAATTTACATGTATAGATTTATCACAGATTTACAATATGTATATGTGCAATGGAAATGTGCATTTACACACATTACACACACGCAAATGTGCATTTTATCCAAAGCGACTTACATTGCATTATACTATACATTGTTTCTGAGTACAATCCCTGGGATCGAACCCATGACCTTGGCGTTGTTAACACCATGCTCCAACCACTGAGCAACAGGAACAGCAGGATCTAAGATGCAAAGGACAAATGTCAAGATATCTGTTCATTTTTCTTTATTTCGTGTGATAAAGAATGAAAAAGATCAAATATTGTGACCAGATCAAATGTTCTGAGACAAATGTTGTGTCTAGTAGAAGTAATTGAGATGTTAAAGAGATCTCTCTTTCCTATGGGACGGAAGGCAGTGGAAGGTATACTTAAAATAGTTTACAACTAAAGACATGAATAGTAATTTTGACAGTTACCAAGACAGATAGACGCTATCAAGCCAGGATCTGTCTCGGCAACCCCCTTATGTGAAATACATTAATCATAGGTGACAAATAGGCATATGAATATTTCTATAATGACTCTGGTAACAGAACATTTTAGCTTCCATACCTTCTTTATTAAAGATGTGTAGAGTATTAAGACAAAAGGGGAATGGAATCAGAACATGTTGCAGACCAGACTTGAACATGCCCAAATGGGCACCATGGCCCAACACATCTGGAGAATGTGCACTAATTAGGGACATACATAGTCCACAGTTTCATTAAAACTGTACAACAATTAGACTGAAAGAATAAATTAACAGCTAAAACGTTTTAAAACAATCCACTGTCACAGTATACTATACTGCCAGACGGGAATAATAGAGTCAGTTTGGCTTTGAACATAAGATGAAAGACAAAGAGTGAAAGTCAGGACTGTTTTACAAAACAGAGATGGAGTACAACTTTGCGTTACAATTTTCAGTATGATGGACACTAGAGGGCGCATCGAGACCATAACTTTCCTAGGGCAATAACTCATAGGTGGTTCAAACACACACCTAACAAAGAATGTAGCTGCTTAACGTCTGATAAAAATATAAAGTTTTTTCAGCCTTACAAATAAACCTCCAAATTTCTTCTGATTATGTCCATGTCCTTCTATCCAAGAAGGTCATCCAGAAACGTTATGAAAAGAACATGAGAAGTTAGTGAGTGGAGGTGTGTCAATAGTCTGTCATACTTGATACAAATACAGATAAGTTCACAAATATCATCATGTTCATTTGTGTTGAATTAAAGGCCAGGTTTCAAATTAAATTAGTTGGTTTACGCACAGTTCAAATATGCAGGATGGAGTGACATTTAACATCTCTGCACTGGGGATGATATTCAGTAAAGTGTTCCAAAGCCAAATCGATCTGTTTATAAAACAGTCATTTTTTTATTATAATCATCCATCACTAAGCTCACATCTATAACTTGTCACACAAAGCTATCACATATCAGAAGACTTGTAATGTAGTTCAGGGGTCATACAGATGACTATAGTGATGTGTTTTTTTCTATATGGATCCTGACAGCTGTGGTCACACTGAACTAACATCAAATGCAAAAAGAAGTGTAAAAGGTTTTCAAAAATCATAATTTTCTCAATAATCACAGAATTTAAATTTTTGGCTGAACTTTAGAAACCTTGAGATGAAATCATTTTCTGCTGGCTATCTGCCGGTACAATGTGTCTATCATACAGATCTGACTGTGCTCACTGTCTTCCCCAGAAAGGATTTTACCCTGAGAACCTGATCTTGAGCCGTCTGCAGTAAAGTAAATCTCTACCAAGAGTCTCCACTGTGACTGGATAGCCACACTCACTCACTCACTCACTACAGGACACAGATTACTGCAGTCATAACCTGCTGTCTGAGGGAACATTCAAATTGAAATTGGTCATGTATATTTTTCTTAATCACCAATTTAAAGCAACATACTGACTCTGACTACAGTAAATGGTTGCATTTTACAAGCGTGTTTACTTGCCTTGATTACATTTTAATGTGTTCAAGTTCAAAATAAATACTTTACATTTCAATGGGAGGATATATTCAATATTATTGGTAATTTCACTTACCTGTTCAATACATTATAATGTACTACAATTGATTTTGTGCCCTTTAATGTTCAATTTTAAAACCCCAGACCTCCCTGCAACTGGTTCTACCAAATAGGGTGCTGGCATCAGTTCTGTCACATATTAGACTGGAGCACACACATAACATATACACACACATAACACACATCTTCCCCAACCCATCAAACCCCAAAGAGTCTTTTCTCGCTCTGTCAACACTCACAGAGTCTCACGCCGTCATGCTTACACATGCACCAACACCCACATCCATCACTGCCACATAGAACCTGAGGACTTTAAAACTTTTGACATTCAACTTTTAAAAACCCTTGACATTCAGGAAGTTCAGCTGATCTCTCCACATACTTCACCTTCTACTCCCATAACCCTCACACACACCAGTGACTGATACGACACATTGTGAAAAATGCACATCTGCTTCCAATACACAGGAACTCAGAGAGCCCTTTCTTCCACTAGCTGATTTTTAATTAAAAACTAAGACAATAAGACACACTTTGACTGGAGGAGTCATGGGACAGCAGCAGTGTGTTAATCTGAAATGTCCAGGATTGTAAAATTCTCTGTCTCCTGCTGTCTCAGTCTTGGCAGCTTTCCTGGGCCCATGAGGAGAGACGGGCTGGTCCAGTTCGTGCTCTGCAGTGTAAGGTAGATCTTATCAGGGGGTTTGTGTGCGAGTGTGACTTTAGGAGTCATGTGTAAAATTCATTAGACAAATAAGGGCAGGAATGCAACACTAGTTACCAGGCCCTGCTACAGACTGTCAAAATTTTAGTCCAAAAGACTTGTAGCAATAGTCTTTCACACAAACACTTGCATAAACGTGTTATGCTTTTTGTTTTTCTGCTTGTGGTTTCTAATTTGTTAATTTGTCTAATTTCAAAATGCACATTTTACCCAATGAAAATGATCACACATTAACCTTTAGCCACAAACAGACCGCGCACACCTATATCTTCTACAGGGAGATAATGTTCTGTTTATGTTGCATGCCTCACTGTTACTGATGGAAATTTTTGTTATATTTATATATTTACTATAACAGAAAAAGAACGCATCCTCAGACAAAGTGATTCCTTTTTATTCACAATCCACATTCAGAATTAGAAGGTAAAAGGTCTTTAAGGTGTATTAAAGGCAGGGTAGGCAGGTTTTTACAGAATTTGTTTTGTTATGCTGGTTGACATTTACATTTACATTTAGTCGTTTAGCAGACACTTACAAATGTAAGTCGACTTACAAATGAGGACAAGAAAGCAACTTCAATCACAATAAGAGGCAACAGTGAATAAGTGCTATAGACAGGGTTGAAAGACTCATCCTATTAACAATCCCTGTAAAGCGGTCTAAACATATTTATATAAATATATAGCCCAGTGGAAGGTGTGAGACTATAAAATGTTTATCAAATCATTGCATTCAGTCCAAATGCAATAATAGGATATCCTACTTACCTGTCAAATTTTGGAGTTATGTTTTCAATGCTAGCTTGCTATTGCTAGCCTCTCCAAAATTGCCTGCTTTACTTTTAAACTAAATATTACATCACATTAGGATGCCATCTTTTTGTAAATATAAAGTAATTGACAATCTTCCCTCCCACAATGCTCAGTAGAGTCAAATCCAGGAAAGTGATACGACTACTTTCTGCTGTTACCAAAAATTTAGGCTTACATCTCTGAGGAAGTCATTTTTCTCACAGTTACCCTAAACGAACAATTTATTTTCCTGTAAGAGAAACATAGCAGGCCTGCCTGCCTAATTTAACTGCCACAGAATGATTCCAACACAACATCTTCCCTTCACAAAAAATAGCTTGGATTCATCTGTGGGCATTTCTGATTGGGGTAGGACGCTTGTTAAAAATCTTTTTTGTATCTGTTACTTGTCATATTTTTTTATATTTTACAGTAATAATACGTTTCAGTTGATGTTATTGTATTATTGCTAAACATACTGTGAAAAGAATGAGATTGTATGCATGATCCGACACCTGTACAAATGAGCATGTTTTTGAATGAAACAACACATCCTTGTCCAGTCTAGTTGCAGCAGCTGAGCCCTACACTGGTCCATTAAAGATGGTCTGGTTCAATGCCTGACCAGCATGAGGGGTGATTAACTGCACCTGTGCAGTAAGTGTCTATGCCACACTGGGGTCTGTGCAGGTGTGAAATAATGCTTGTGTTCAATTCAATGATCCAGAATCTCAACATTAATCACAGACCTCTGAATATGACCGAGACCAACACTGGTCCAAATCTGCAAACACGTACATCTTTAAGCAGATGTGCACAGCCTCACCCTCTATCTCTCTCTTTACATGGACACACTTTAAAGACATGATCATTCTTCTTCTAAACCTGTATGCACGTTCATTATGCGCGATGAACACTGGCCGGGTTTAAGAAGAGATACACATCTATAATGATACGTCATTATAGTTCGGTAGGCATCACAGACAGTTGCATATGATCAATCAAGGGCTCAGGGTTTGGCCTAGCTGGTCTGCACATCCTGAGCACCTGTCATGGGATGAGGGGGAATGCTAATAGGGTTTTAACCCAGTGTTATAGCCCTTCTTGCAATCAACATGTATTAAGAAGCGAAAGCATTGATCTGTGTTATGAATTCACACAAAAATAATACTGAACGCATTGCCATTTAGTTGTTTTTATTTTTTTGACATTTTCACAAAATTTTAAATATAAATACCCCCTGGTCCCCTTACACACTGAGGCACGTGCACACAAGCACACACACGCTATTGCACATACGCAATACACGCAGATACACATACTCTGAAGCAGCCACATGCAGGCAACACTCATTTGTTCCCTCTCACACATACATTTCTCAGATCTTTATTTAAACTGGTTGTCAATAAGAGTTCCCTTCATCTTGGCTTTCTTAGCTTCCAGCTCCGCCTGTGGAGAGAGATGAAGAACATAAAAGCATATACACTGAGACTGTTAATACATTATCACATACTCATCTTATCATATCTTTGATAAAAGTAATATTACCATTTTACCTAAATTTACCATTTGTAAAAACATTGTACATTTTCCATTGTGAACCACAGTCATTCATAATTCACTTCTTCTTTCATAGACACAACATTAGACATCAGCAGTGCGCATGTCTTGCAGTGCTTGCAACTCCTGTGTATGTAAAGTCAAAAAACTAGCCAAACTTCAAAAACAAGCAGAGCACCTCCTGCAGTCCTACACTTGTCTACATGCAGAATATTCCCCATTCTCAAACCGCAGTTATAGTATCTAGTCTAGAATTTCCCAAAGTGATTTTTCACTGTTATTGAAGTTTTTACAGTAGCACTCTGCTCTGTTCTGTATAAAGTTGAGCTGTCTGGTTCTGTTTACACCTGGTATTAACATCCAGGCGATCCCATCACAAGTTAACAGGGTCTTAGAAACATTGTGATCGAAACACTTAATCCATATTTAGAGACACTGAATGCAAGACATGCATCATCAAACACACTGCAAAATGCCAGTCTTGTTGAATATTAAGTAAACGCTGTCGGTTTTGTCTTATGTAAATGTAAACAGGCTGGGAAAAAACAGATATAGTCAAAATATTAGGTGTTTCAGTGTACATTCAGACCTGCCTCTGTCTATTATATCATTGATATTTATAAAAAAGTTGGAAACCTAGGTATGAAAAACTGTCTGAAACTAGAAAAGGCTACACATAACATCTTTGCAAGATCTTTGCATCGTTGGTATGTCTGATGATATGTACACTGATGAACATAGATTTTCAGAATTTATTTCTATTCAGTGTCAATGAGATCTGATCACAAATGATCACAGAAAAGGTTAATACCAGGTTTAAACAGCAATACATCCTGGCTGACTGCTTGACATCATTTCATCTTATACAAATGTTAAGAAAAAATGACCTGCCTGACTCTTCTGTGTGTGTAAATTGACCTAATGCGTGTGTGGGTATGTGTGTTTACAGTGTGAATCAAGTGTGTATTCATCTCCACAGTTCTACACTCTGCTTTGATCAAATTATTTCAACATTTATTTAACAAGTTATTAACCAGCCCACTTAAAAGAGCTTTCAAGGTAAAAAGATTAAAATGTGTGTGTGAGGGGAATCTCTGCCATCTTTTACTCTAAGTGTACTTAGCCATCACACACTGCAAAGCTTATTAAAGTTTCATTCTGCAAAGCATGAATACACACTGCTTTTACTTTCATTTCACAGCGTATGTGTGTGTTCATACCAGTTCCTGTAGTCTTCTCTTGCTCATTCCCTTCCTCTCCAGCTGTTTCTCAATCACTTTAGCATTCTGGGCATATGAGTCTGCCACCTCCCGCTGTAGGACAAACCAATCACAATCAATGACAGCTCTTCAACAAAGAGAGATGACATGAGCGATGAGTCAGCACTGATGAGCAGCTGAAGAGTGTGAACTTACAGCTTCAATCTCCTCCTCTTCTTCATCGATCGTTGAGACAGTAACAGAGCTGAACTTGCCCATGTCTTTGGTGCGCTTTGTCATCATAACCTATAACACACAACACATATAAACGCATACGTTATATATATATCAATTTGATCCAATTTTGCAAACAAAAACAAAAAAGTTTGTGTGTATCTGAAAAGAACAATTTCATCCAGGCTCCAAGTAATATTTAAATGCATATATTTACATTCCCATAGTCTGCATTTAATCTCGCTGCACTAGCTTTTGTGAACTAGCAACTACTGTTTGTGCTCTGCACAGTTACTTATACATCCTTTCTTTTTATTAGATGCACTAAATCTTTTTTGCTCCCTTGCACTCTTTATGGATGTGTCCGCTAGGTGCCATCTCCCATCACATCCAGATCCACCCAGTAGATGTGTTGTGAAAAGCACTAAACGATAAATTAAAACTGTCTTACCCTGACTTTCTTGGGCGTCTCTTGTTTCTGACTGTATACACTTGTGTTGCCAAATCCCTGGCCGAACTTCACCAGAGCCCCATCCACAATGAACGTTGTCTGGGTGCTTTTCATCTGATGCTGATAAAATAACAGCAAACCACACCTACAGAATAAAATACAGTTAAAATGCTTCGTAACAGGAAAAGCTTCAGATATGAAAAAACAACTCTTAGTGCTGACATAAGAGAACAGGTGGATCAGCTGACTCAGAATTAAACTCTCAAGATGCTGAGATCACACATAATTAACACATTCTGCAAGCAGAACACCCCCTGTCGCAATCATTCGCTCAGTCTTGACGTCACCCTCCTGGGCCACAGCATGGTCTAAATGCTGGGCCACAGCATGGCTGTTCTTTTAATATGCGCATAAATAAATGCTCATTCATGAAGAGGAGATATTAGGTTAAACAGGTATTAATCATTTATGTCAAAATTCTGGAGTACCTTGTGTTTGTATTTTGTTTGTGATGTTCAATATTGTCTATTCTTGTCGTCTGTTCTGCGTGATATTGTGAAACATGGTGTGCTCACTTACTTTCCACATTTCTTGCGAAACTGCCTTTCAATGCCGTCTGACCTGCACACAGACACATTGAAAAAGAACGGTCATTGAATCCTAAACAAAACCGCAAAGCAAAACTCAAAAACACAAACTGATATTTAGACACACACCTTTTTAAATACACAGTCTCATCTTCCTCCACCTTGCAGAACTTGTGGGCATGTTTTGCTGCATCAATCACTCGAGCTCTGTCCCGCGGTCTCATGGGTAATTTCTCTATCTGACAGTCTGAAAAGGAAACATGCAGTTTAATGATCACTCTTTCATTCTCACACATACAGTACACACACAAAAACAAACCACACAGCCAATAAACAACCCCAAGACATAAAGGTCATGAAGCATAAAGGTAGGAGATAAGGCATTTAACATTTTGCCCTAAGAACCAACAGATTTACTACACAAAACATTTAAAGAAACGCTTTCATGATAATCATAACAAATAAAAATAGCATACAGAGCAAGCCTAATCACACTCTTTTAATTCCCACAGAGGGAAACCACAAGAATAACGCCATAAAAATACATAAGTAGAACCACAGCTGTTAATTATCCTCATGTTCTGATTATATTTTAAATGAATGTGTTATTTTTCATAATCACACTCTTGCTGAGGTGATTAAATAAGTGAGAACTTAAAGAAGCCTACAACTGTGCTGGAACAAGAAGAGAGTGTCATGCCAGCCCAGGCCATTAATTAATGATGTAATTCTAAAACAATCTAATACTAACGGGAATTTCATATAGGATATCATGTGGTGAGATTAATAAATGAACAGATCTCATTCTGCTATCAGAAGCATGTGATTACATAACAAATGGGATTTGGGCTCTTCGGAACAAAATCAGTAAATGAGCAAGCTCTTAAGATTATTGTGATTTAGTAAATGCTTAGAAGTGCTACACTTCTAAACATTTGAGTAATTGTAAATACGTTTCTTGATATGCATGAGTAAGTTACTGCATCTCTTTGGTGCTTCTTATTATGTACAAGAACAGGTGGATTTCCCTCTAAATTCATTCAAGACAGTTGTGTATGTGCTTAATGCATCAGGTCTGACATTTGGACGGATCCCAGAACACTTAAATGACTCTAAATGACCGCTGACATTCTTCTGCCAAAGGAACAGCGTGTTAGCTTATAAATTACCACGTCCCCAGATCAAAAGAACTAAAGGACATTTTCAAGTGCCAGACGTCTAAAATGACACCTATCCTTAAATATTCCACGTCTAAGTGAGGCTGAGTGGGTAACAGCCCTGAAGTGTGAAAGATCAGTCCCCCCTCTAAAAGCGTTTCCCTGTCCACACATTCGACTGAGATGCGCCATTCCGTTGCTGAGACGTGAGGAGAACAGCGTAAGCTTAGAGGACAAGACTAAATAAGACTGAAAGGTTATGTCTAAATAAGACATAAGACTGAAAACGACAATTTGAAAAACAAAATCGAAAAGGTTAGTCTCATCGCTTTGGAGTGTAAACTGAGAATCATGGAACATAAATAGGACACTTGGTTACTGGACCCGTTTTTGGACGGCGATCGTTACAGTATTACACACTGTGATATCGCTGCTTACCCAGAACTAGGACCATCTGCCCGCACAGACAGTAATAAACGTGCAGGGGTTTCTCTCCATCATCATACTCTTCCCTGTCACGAGTGTCCGAGCACACCACGCTCCGAGACACCACTTTTGGCATTTTTATTGAACCGCCGTTTACATTTTAAAGGCGGAATACCGTATTTTTGACACTTGTTTACTGTTTCGGTGTCGCCCGATGATGACGTTGACTTGGTGTGACGTCAGAGAAAAATCTGCGTATGTTTTATCTGATTCCTCTAGATGGCGATGTGTATATTAAAAAGTACTTCGTCTTATGAAGTTCGATCGTTTGTATGCAGAAAAAAGTGATCTTTACAAAGTATTTAGACTTTATGAGTCATTGTATAACAGTGAAACAGTGAGATTTCGCATTTGTGATCTTTTCAATCTTTTACTCTGTAAGGATATTTGTCTGCATTCATTCTATGAACAGATTTCTGCATTTATGAATAGGTTTGTAGTTTAAACCTTTCACCCCCAATTTACAATTAAGTGCAGCTTTCCAAGTAGTTATGCTTCTTTTATTCCAGCTGTGTATTGATGTTTTGGTAATATTTGAAATAGTATTATGTAACTCCACAGAGTTTAAAGCTTTAAACTATAATTCTTGTAAGATGTGACCAGCCTTTCTTCTTGTTAATTACACAAATACAGATGCTTGCACAAATAAACATTACTGTTGTCCTGAATCCTTTTTGAGAAGGCTCTCTGCCTTACAGAGTATTTTAATTGAAAGCAGCAACAGGATGCCTTAAATAATAAACAGAGCACATGGTTTTCCTTACACAAGCAAACGTGTGTTTGGAACATGCTGTGTTCACCTGGCAGTTAGTGTACTGTCATGTCCAAGCAGTACCTGTGTGATTGATTTAGATGTGAGGCTCTCTCTCTCTCTCTCTCTCTCTCCATTGCTCAGATCAGGGACTAGAAGCTAGCAGCCTTAGAGATACATACTTGCTTCTCAGAACACTACGCATGATGCTTTCTCCTCTCCTCCTCTCTTCTCTCTCCTTTTCCCTAGCTTTTTTTTCAGGTAAGACACACTTTTCGGTTTTACCCTCTATCTTCACCTCTTATCTCTTGCACTTATCTGTTCACATGGCTTTCTCATTCTAATAACAGGTAACAGCATGACTGTCTGTGGTCTCAGGAGATACTTGTTCTTTTGCAGTTCCTGATAAGTCTTTCTTTTTGTGTTTCTGTTGTGTGTGTGTGTGTGTGTATGGTGCTGCTTAAAGAACGTGTTAAGAAAAATGAATGGACTACTGAATAAGGCACTATGATAATCAACAGGCTCATGGGGGTCTCTGTTTTTAATGGTTGCACTTTTGATAGAAGTCACGAGGTGTTGGGGATGTTTTCATAAATGTGACTGAATAAATAAGGTGGTAATTAGCATTTTCTGAGGTAAATGGTTTTTATTGAGCTAGATGTGCTTGTTTGGAACAGACCCTTTGATTACTGTAATAAACTTCTTACATTAATGCCTGTCTGCATTGTGTCGCAGTAATAAAGGTAAGATCTTGGGTAATGCTGGGAAATGTAGATAGAATACTGTTCATCTGGCACTTTTGTATTAGCAGGGTCAGAGTGTGGGCTAGTCCACTCTAATTGCCTGCACATTTTAATTTACTGAGTGTAAAGCAGTGTTGTTATTATGAAAGGTGTACATCTTTTTAGTTTTCTATGTAGCTTGCGTATTATAAGCTTGCTGTAATTGTCTAGTTATGCTGTAGAAATGCAAGGTGCAATTTAGTCATTTTATTATTATGTGATACATGCAATACTTATTATGAGAAATTGTTGGTGGTGTCTCCTAAGATTTGGTGCAAAATGTGTGTGTGAGTGTGTAAGTGTGTGTTTTGAATTATTGAGGAGAAGTCAGAATATTGATGGACATAGCTACACACATGCTGAAATGCACACACAGAGCGCACAATTCCCCAAGGTTTTTTTTTAAACGCAACAATATATTCACTTGTCCAGACATTCACAGCAAAAAAGTCTCTCTCTCTTTCTCTCTCTCTCTCTCTCTCTGTTCCTCAGTTTTAAGTTTTAAGTTGCTTTATTGGCTTGACAAATACTTTTATACTTGCATTCTTAAAGCATTTAATACTGCATTCAAATAAAACCATGTAAATACAAAAGTTAATTCAGAATGTATATATCATTCATATAGGTAAATGTTCCTTACCTATAATACCCTCACTGTATACTGTTGAGGTGAGAATCCTGTGTTGTTCTACACTTGTTTGGGAAATGAGGGTATCTGTTCATGTGGGGTGTCCTGTTCAGTATTTTCGTATAAAATGTCTGCAGAAGCTTTTTCTTAGATTTTTTGTGAACTTGTTAGTTAGCTAGACATCCTTTCCCTGAAAGACAGCAGCTTCAGAAATCTTGTTTGATTAAGCTATAACCAGTTTCATAACCTGTCTTGTTAAGAGCATGCTCACAATTTTAGTTGGATCCTACAACTCACAAGAACATTATTTCGTTGATGAAAATATCTGGTCTAAATGACCTCTCAACAGAACTAATTAGTCTTGGAGGTAAGATTATTTTTTATAGGCGTCTCCTTTACTAGAGTACATGGGTTGTCTGTGAGTCAAAGCATAGCAGAATGTGTTCACTCAACATAACAATAAACTCACCATTAAGTGTCAAATGAAACCGATGAAGAACTTTTACAATGTGTAATTGGCAGGAGAAAATCGTAACCCAGACGTGCTCATAGCTGAAAATTGTAAAGCAGGCGGTTAAAAGTCATGATGCAGTGCTGATTAGCACTAATATAAATAAAGAGCTTTGGCATAAATAATCATTTTATATATCAAAAGGCATTCATTTCCTTTAAATATGTCAATTTAGGATTACAAATATTTGAAAGTAATTATCTCTTTGGCTTATCAGCTTCAATGCATCAAACAACACAAAATGGTACAGTTACCAAAATTGTGTAATTACTGTAGTATATAATTATCTGTATATAACTGTAAGTGTTTCAATGTGAATGTGTTTATCTGCAATACAAAACATTCAAGTGGTTTTACAGATTTATATTGACCACCCTTAAGAACTTAAGCTGCTGTACTACATGTGTGTAAATGCAGTAAGACAAACACATCTTTCATTTTCAAAGCAACACTGCAAAAGAATGTATCTTTATCTGTCCCACTCCTGCTCTATCTGTCTCACTTAGCTTTAAAGTGATAATCAAGAGCTGTGCATATGTGTGTGAACGTGCAGCCGTGTTTGTATGTGTGAGAGAAAGAAAGAGAGATAGATGCAAAGAGGGATTTTTGAGTATCGGGGATAAGGTTCTGGAGAGGTGAGGTAATTGGGTTGTGTATGGTTCAGGAGAGACAGACTTAACCGCAGATAATGATGACAGACCTGTGAGCGCATCAGGAAGACGTGCGCGAGGATTATTTACGCGTGCGTCCGTGCGCGTTAATGTTGAAGATCGATAGAGAGACAGAGAATTTCAACTGACAAAGATTAGAGCTGTGTAGAGGTCTGTGGTACATGACACTGACTCATCGGGGTGTCTGTAGATCGACCTGCTGCCTGACGCTGCTTTATATTCATCCTGCAGGCTGAGCGAAAGAGACCGTTGAACTGGATGATCATGGAGCTGATGAAAAGCAGAATGAGGAATACTGAATGGACAGTGACAAATGAATTATGTGAATGAGGCAGAAAATAAGGTTAAAGGGCCATTGATTTTTAATCTATGATGTCATAAGATATGATAGTAACATAAGAATATGAGAATAACACAAGACATAAGCACAAAACATAAGAATGTTTATTTTTGGTAATGAACAATTATCAAATGCCATCAGTGAAAAGATATAATCCCTGCCATGTAAACAGCAGAACGTTGCTAACAAAAATAACCATTTTATTATTAGGTTAAAATGTTTTGATTTTATTATTTAATTGCAAACAAAAGTAATGATACAAAAAGATTGTGTCATTTCAGAAAGCTAGCATTATTTAAAATGCAGACAGGTTTTTCCAGGTTTTCCCTAATAAAATTCCAAGTAAACTTGGAGTGTCCTTGTTTAATCTTCCAGTTGCTTTAACAGAAAATCATTTTCAGTCCAGATGCCAAAACATGCATAAGAGGAAAATCTGTCTGTCTGGGTATCCTGCAGAGTGCTGGGCTTTGGATACGGCAAATCAAAACTTTTTGCTTTGGAGCTTTAGTGGAAAAACTGATTTTTTTTTACATTCAGGTTCAAGTTGAAGAGCTTTTTAATTTTATTTTCAATATACTAAAATCTTGGCTCATATAAGTGCTATAGTGTTACTGTAACAGATACGTCTCTCATAAGTACTAGAGTTTATTTGCAGGCAAGATAAGTATAAAGATAAGGTACAAAGATTTTAACTTCATGAGCTGAATTTATTTGATATTATAAAATGTATGATGTCAAACAATTTTAAATGAATGTTATTGTTCCAGGGTGTTATGTCATACCTACAGTGCATTGCAGTTCGTGACATCACATCACAAGATGTCATGAGGCTGAGAGGTCACGCGAGTGGTGGCAGGGTTATTGTAAATCAACCAAGTCTTCCATCAGTCACGTGACCTACCAGCATCATGAACTTTGACCTCCAGAATTGTGCCATAACAGTGAAAGGACAAAAACAACTGTGCAATGAGTTTACATATTTTCTGAATTAACCCAAATTTCAGTTTTGACAGTAGACACTGTACATCAATACATCAAAGAGATGTTTGGGCTGGGTTGAACTTCTGTCTTTTTCTAATCTTTCTCTTGCGAACCTTTTAAAATCTGTTGTTTTTTTGTAAAGATGTCTAGTCTTATCTAATTAGTAGCATAGAGGTTTCACTGGTTTAGTAGTTAAATCAGAACTTAAATGGCATTTATTCATGAATGCAGGTTGTCCCCAGTTAAAAGCTCTGAGCACACTTTGGCATTATTTTCTTCTATATATGCATGTGTTTGTATTTAGATTCTTCAGGTTCTGATATGTGTCCATTGGGTCAGTTTCCGTGTGGAAATCTATCAGTGTGTTTGCCTCAACCACAGCACTGCAACGGGCAGCAGGACTGTCCTAATGGAGCAGATGAAGAGAACTGTGGTGAGAATGTGGGCATGAGCACTCTTGCATACACAAATATAAGATGTCATAAACAGGTTTATAATATATCATGTATATTCATGAACACACATTTATGTATATCAAACACATTACAGCAAGTACACACATATTAACGCTTAAGTTAATATGTGTTAATGTATTTCAAATATATTACCTATTACTTATATTACTTATATTATCATAGCATTTTGACTAGGTTTGGCTATATAAGTGAAGGCCACATTTTAAAAATTAACTCAAAAATAGGTTAAAAAAATTTGTGAAGACATTGTATGTGATTTGTGTAAAGTTATAGGTTTAGGATAATAGATAGAAAATATCATTAGCTGGTTACACAAGTAGTAGTAGAGAGTAGTAGTAGAGCTTTATTGTCATTCCGCTACATGTGTGGACATACAGTGGAACGAAATGTTGTGTCTCAAAGGACCACGGTGCTACATAAATAAAAGCCTAAACAATAAACTATAACAATAAACTATAACCAATAAACTTAAGAGCAATACAATAAACGTAAGAGCAATGATTTCTTCTTAAAACCTGTACAAACCCACAAATAAGTCTATGACATGCCTTTACTAATATAATAAAAATTAACCTGTGTATTTGCGTGTTGTAGTGGATAACAGTGGTTGGCCACACCTGTTTGATGCCTTCATGAAAAAAAGAGTCCAGGAGTCCAAGGAGTGCAGTAAGTATTCTCACTACTCTCATTTATTTGTCCAATATCCCCTTCTTCTCTTTCTCTCCTTTCTCCCTGTCTCCCTGAGTCTGTTGCTTTCAGTGCTGAATCTTGGCATAGGTGATATAGTCAGTCGCCTAGGGCAGCAGCTTACTCTGAGATGCCAAATAAACTCCTCTTGCTCACCTGGGCTTCGCTGCATTGCGGCCATCGTTCATTCTGCCTGTTCCTCTCATTGACAATGAACTGTGACTTTTTCCAAGTGGCCCCCTGTGCTTAACTTCACCTCCCTTTGTCCCTTCACCTGTTATCTGCTCTCATCACAGAAACAGAATAAGTGACCTGCCTATAATAAAGTGTTTTCACTTGCCTTATTATTGTTAATTTTTCCAAAACCATCTGGTTCTTAAGTCACAACTCACACCTGGTTCACCTACATAAGCACTACAGTATAACATGTGTGAGCATGTACACCAGCTTCTAAGTCAACAAGTTTTATCAGTGGGTGTTATTATTGAGTATGGACAAATATGGACCCTTAGCCAAACTTCACCAAACTGATTTGAAAATGCTTTGACTCCATTGAGGGTATGACGACAACTGAAATCGTAGCAAATGTATTGGATTTATTCTTAATTTTTGTTTTCTAAAATAACATTATATGATGCTTTTTCATATATTAGAACATAGAAATTTGATCCCTCTTGCAGTGCAACTTATGTGCCAGAAAAAGGGATGCGGGCAGCCAATGTGTTTACCTTGCTGAATACATTAGACATGGTTCATCGTCTTACTTCTAAAGATCAATTTGTTGTTCAAAACTGCACACAACAAACAGTTTTAAACTCTGCAACAAATCAATCTGTCACAGCACTGATTTTATTAATGAAAAAAATCCAAATTAAAAAGACCAAAGAAACATAACCTTGCCAGGATGAAAGGATGGAAGGAAAAGAAAGAGAGAGATGGGAATGTTTATATTTTTACATAATTTTAGTTGATGACTTTTGCTTAATAAAATAAACAGCAGAGGCTAAGTGATGAAATATCTGTCAGTGATGGAGACTGTACTAGAGTGGATAGGCGGAGGGGTTCTCACAGTCAGATTTGTAAAAGTTGGGGTGTGTGAAAAATAGACTTTTGTTCACAGTCATCCAATTATTTGCAAAACAGTGCTGGCGTCAACATATTTGCAAAGTATATAAAGCATGACACAAATTTCAGGCTAATGAAAGCATTTCATTAGCATTTTATTAGCATAAGCATTTTTCCCTTTTAATTCCTAAATATATAAGCTAGTATAATTGTTTGAGATATGTTTTCTGTGTGCATAAAAAGTATGTGACATTAGACAACGGTTGTAGTTCTTTCTTACACAGCAACTTGTTATAGCAATTTACAGCATTTTCAAAATTCACATTTCAGATATGATATGTATGTTGTAGAACAAAAATGGGAGTGTCTCTTTAAATAATATTAACCACAGACCTTGTTTTACATATAAAAAATGCTATAGACATTACAAAATCAATCGACTAGCCAAACACTGATATAGAAAGAGCACAGGGGAAGCAATAGGTTAGATACAGACAGTCAAAGACACACAAGTCACATTAGCAGATCTGCACATTTAGTTTTTTCTTTGGTTTGGAAAAAAGCAAATAGTCCAGTCATGTGCTGTCATGTGCTGAGAACCGAGCTGCATCTTTATGAGTGGAGAGAAAATGTTCTGATCTGTGTTCTGTGGAGACCCTCTACAAGTCTGCAGAACCAAATACTTTGCTAATTACTTCACTAATTCGCAAGCAATGTTTTTGTGTAAAACATTTTTTTGTTTTAGTGCCAACCACACGCAATCCAGTTTAACTAGCACTATGTCATGAGTATTCAATTAGTCATTATCATTCTTTTTAGTGCAAACTGGTTATTTGCCTGAAGGGTGAATTGCCCATGCAAATTATGCATAATCTGTATTATCAGCACAGATTTTACATGAGGTACTGATTTTCATTTGAATTTGATGCCGAAACAACACACACAGCCGGTGTGAAAAATTGAATCCTCCATCTCCCCCTTCCTCGAGTATCTACTCTTCATGCAGGAGGTATATATTACACTGCTGGATACAGAAAAGGACTGGCCCCAAGGATAAAAAATAGCTAATTTAAGTTGTTTTGGTATGGGGTTCTGGAAGCAGCGGGCAAGTTTTGCTTGAGGGCTGTTGTCTTCGAATCAGATGAATCTGTTTTTGAATCTAACGATTCTACAAGCTCACTCTCCAGGTTTTGGCAAACAGGCTAAATGAAATCTCAAGAAAGGTCATGCATACCAGTTTGCACTATTGTGTTTTGGGCCGCATTGTGTTTTATTTTCCATTGGCTAAGAAAAGCTGTTTAACAAAACAGTTGTTATATCACATCTTTAAGCTGTATCCCCGACCCCTATCTTGTAAGCACACACTAAACTGTGTCTGGGCAAGACTTGTCATTATAAAGTTAGCAGAACACTTTCCCTCTGTCTACCAACCAATTACATTTTGCGGGTGAGAGGGCTGGTTGCAGTGTTAATAGACTGACCTAAGTGTCAGGAACTCAGCTTGAACGAATCTGAACGGGGAGATGTGAACATTATTGGGTAGAGATGGGGCACAGTACTTAGTTGAATATGTTGGTGTTTTTATCATGCACAGAAAACTGGGCGGCTGTTTGGATCACAGAGGGGCAATGGCATCTAATTCCAGTAGAAATATGCACATTATGAATGTTTGGTGACTGTCCTTAAGCATCACCTAGAAGTCCTGCGGAAATGACCAAAATTTCATTTTTGATGAAAACATTGGGAACTTTAATTTACTGTGGTAAACAGCACTGGGATAGACAAATGTTTTATTTTAATGAAGTGAGATGAGAAGCAGGACTTTTTCATTAAGTGTGAATCCTCAAGTTTTTCAATTGTCTGTAGAATTCATTGAGTTACCTGGCAGAGGAAGTCTTTCTAACAGCAGTACTTAATAGGGTTTCCTGCTTGTTAAGCATGTCTCCCCAGAGCTGTGGAATGCATAGTGATAGGCTGCTTTCTGAATAAGGTTGTCTTGTGTGAGCTGAGAGGAAGTGAAATGATACTGCTTGCAACACAGTTGTAAAACTAATAAAGATGTGAGCAAGGGATCTAGAGGCTGGGTGTCATGTCTACTAAAAAGCGAACTAGGTTCAGGGTATACTATAGGAAGGAGATATTAAAATAGGGTTCTAGTTCTCTGATCTTTGTTAAAACCTTTTGGCATCTAAGTATTCAGATCTGCACACAGACATTAGTCCTGGGCAAATGAGGTGTTGGTAACCTGAGGTAACATTTTCTTCTGCTGGAGCCCAACTTGCCAATTTCTTGCTGATTTTGAGTTCAAGCTTTTTTAAGCTTGATTTACATAGTTCATCATAGAGAGTCGGTACATGTTGCCATGTGTCTCAGTAGGAAAGCGATAATAGCCCCAGCATCTCGACTCCCTGCTGAGTAAATGGCCTGCTAGCTCTCTGATATGAAATTATGGCTGGCAGTTACTAGTGCAGATGCTAGTGGCCTCGATAGTCACCAATGAGCTTCGTCTTATACTAAAAACCTAACAAGCTATTGACCTGCTCAGATTTGCTTCAAAACCACATGTAATACATGCTGATTGTTATTTATTGTTATTCTGTACTGATGTTTTATCCAGGGGTTCTTCTACTTCTAAATGACAGATAATGTAAGAAAGCAGAGGCAGAATAGTGTGTTTATTAAATAATCAAATATTTTTCTTAGTGTAGATATGTATAAACACATACTCTCTGTGTCCCAAAGAGAAAACACATATATATTCGCAGAATAAAGTCACTCCATGAATTAGAATTTACTATATTGTTAGTGTTTGTGACAAGGACTCTGGGAGAAATGTCAGAGGAATTTAATCTGTCACCTCTGTTACCCTGTTGACTTACCCTTTAATAGATAAGGGCAATATTTCAGAAAAAAACAACAATGGTTAAAAAATCATGTTGTCAAGCTACCACTTTTCAGCAGGTCAAACCTTTGGCCAGCTGTAGCATCTCTTCCCTTCCTTTTATCTTCTTTCAAGATTACATTATCTTCAGTCTGTAACTCTACCTCTTCGACCCAGGTTGTGTCATTGGTTTCCAATAGAGCTGCTCGGTCATGACATCAATTTTCAAACCAACTGGGAAACCTGTGGGTACCCTTTTTCAATGAAGATCTGTGGTTATCATTTCCTAAAGAGCCCTTCATGGTTCTTTCATATTTCTACAGCATAAATAACACACACACACACACACACACACACACACACACACACACACACACATATATATATATATTGTTTACATTTATTTTAAGTTGCTAACAAGTAGCTATATAAGGCTATACGGTTGCATGTAAATTCTTATCCTTGTGGTAGCTGCTATCTTTCTTTAGCAAAACCTATGTTACAAAATAACAAAATAACCAATGTTTTTAAATAGAATTTAAAATTCACAGTCACCGCCTCAAACAAACATCTTATACAGTGCTAATTAAAAATATAGGAATTTGATTCTCATCCAGAGTGTCATGCTAAGGTGAAACAGACACAATTTATTAAAGTCTACTTAAGGGAAGTCTAAGACTGAAGAAGTGGGATTTAAGTTTTATATAGTCTCAAATATACGCCTTGTTGACATCAGCTGCCGTTCACGGAATAGGTGAAACTGCCATCACTCAGTTGTATAATGATACTTTTGTTTAGAATTAGAATTTAGTTTTTATGTTAGGTAAAAGAGAAGAGATTCACAAATGTTGCTTTGTTCTATTACTAACTGCATTGATATGATTTAAATTATTTTCGGTCTTATGATAACGTGTTCAGGTGATTTTCAAAAACTTCAGTTGCTGATATTAGTCTTCTTTGATATTTGTCTTCAGTTGCTGATATTTGTGTTCACCTTTGATGATTTCTGAGGCAAAAAACAAAATCTACGAGTAACCCATTGATTTTTTCTTTAGCATAAAAAACAATTATTTTCACCAAAATAAAAAACATTAAAATGGCCATAGTTGTGGTGCACTTTTGTGAACACAGTGTTTTTAATGGGAAGTTATAGCTATAGAAGAACTGAGTTAATTGGTGTGTATAATGGAAAAGTTATTTTTATATTTATATCAATCTCTTCTTCTCCTTATTCCTCTTTGTTTTCCTCTCATTATCTCTCTGTGTCTTTATTCCGACTTTCTTTCTTTGTCAGTTTCTTCAGCTTGAGATCAATACACGTTGGTAATTTGTGCTAGCTAAAATGGAAATGTATTTAACTAGCAAACAAAAACTTTCAAATGGTCATAGTTGTGACATCCTGCTGCTGTAATATGGATTGAACGAGGCATGAATAGAACTGAATCACAGATTTTATACAATACAAGGAAACACAAAAGGCTTGACAGCAAACACGTTTTGTTATGTTAATGATGGAATTTTGTGTATCTTGGAGGACATTGGATAATGTGTTTATCAAATGATTTTTTAAGTTTAAAATCAATACAGACTCTGCATATAAACACATTAATATAAAAACATATAATATAATAATAAATAGAATAAAGATATAATAAATATAATAATATTAATAAAATATAAACACGTCTTATTGCACATATGTGTATTTTGCCATTCTAATCTAAGACTTGAGTGCCTAACCACATTCATAATTAATATTAAAATACTTGCTTTGCAAACATCTCTTTTAAAAAACAGTTTACTGTGAAGTTTTAATGACCTGTTTGTGTGCATGTTTTCAGTGTTGGACGTCTATCCAGATGTGTGTCATTGTGAGGGCCGCAAGGTGAACTGCAATGGCAAAAGTCTTCTCCATGTTCCCGCTGTGTCCTCTAATGTCACAGCACTGTAAGTGTAATGCTACAGAGAGTTAAAGCAGAACAAGCTTGTCATTCATTACATTTGTTTTCCATATAGTCATAACTGTGATTTCCCTCAGAGAGCTGAACAGTAACAGGATTGAATCCCTCTCTCGTGATCTGTTCATCCGCTACAGGCACCTGGAAAGACTGTGAGTAACAGTTCGTTCTGTCTATCTATCTTTTTCCTTTCCAAATCTCTCCTGTCCATCTCTTTTAAGCTTGTCTAAAGCTCTTTGCCTTACGATCAAACCATTTATAAATAAAGGTTAGAAATAATGAGAGCTAACAAAAGTGCGTGTGTGTGTGTGTATGTTAGAGCTGCATGAATGGACAACCCTTTATTCCCAACACCACTTTTCCTTCCATCTTTCTGCTGATATAAAAACATCATGTTGATCCATCCCCCACCCAACTGTTATTCATTTGCTGCTAAGTGCAGTGGAGGTTTTAAAGCCCCACTTTCATTATAGAGCTTGAGACAGGATGACATTTTACCTGTCTATCAGAGCTCAACAATAGCCAGACAACATTTAATTGTCAGATGAGGAAAGACCAAGAGAGAAACTGTCACAATACATTAAATTAATTTGAATAAATTACAGACATTGCTTAGAAAAGTTCTTAATAAAGATCTGTATCATAAGAATATTTAACTGTTATGTTTGGGGACAAATTGATAGTTTCTGAAAAGTATTCTGATTGTGTTCTTAAATCTTGAATCTTGAACAGTCAGCATAAAAATGTATTTATATAATCATAACATAAATATATGAAAATAATAGTTATGTTTTCAGTTATTTTTATATATTCTTTTCTCATGCCTTCTGGAACTAGAGCTCTATTTTTTTAAAGAATTTGAAGCATCTATTAGTATAACCAAGTTCTTGTGGTCTCGCAGCAATCAAATGTATAAAACTAAAAAGACAAAAAATTAAAAATCAGAAAGTTATGTTTTGACCTAACATTTGTGAGGCAAATATGATCCCATTACATTTTGTAATGAATGAATTAAAAAACTAATTTGAGTTAAAATTTAAATTATTTTGTTAAAAGTGAGCAGAGTGCTATGAGCAACTAGCACAGTGGAGCAAATTTTGCCAGAGACAACAGCTATTTATACTATTTAACAGTCATTACACAAAGATATTAGACTGTTAAATGCTCCATTTCATCAACCAGAAACAAGTATTCCAGATTATATGGTAATACTAACCAATAATTGTTTTTCAAGTGTGAACAACAAATTGTAATATTTCAGACCATTGATTATCGTTGCAAGTACGACTGTTTTGCATTACCTTTTATGCTGTTGCATAATTACAGTATTGTATCTCTCTCTCTCTCTCTCTCTCTCTCCCTCCCTCTTTCTCTGCAGACATTTGGAAAGTAATAGTATAGAAATAATTTCCAAGAGGGCATTTTCAGGACTGTTCTCTTTGCGTAAACTGTGAGTAAACCTATAATGTGTGAATTATGGGGGTGTGTATACATCTAAATCACTCAAAATAAGTGTGTGCAACTCTAACTGACTATCTGTGTGTGTAATTGTGTGAAGCATCATATCTGATTCTTCATCTGTCAGTTTGATGCTATAGTCATTCTATTTTTCCATAGAAAGAAAAGAAATATGGTGTAACAATGAATGGCGGATTAGGGTTGATTTAGGCAAAACAGCTTAATCAAAGAATCAATCTTAATGCATCCTAATGCTGTTGTCATATGCTTCAATGGAAACCTGCTTAATTATGCAGCATAGGGACACTGTGAGTGTGTGTTTAATATGTTTGCTTCAGTACACACACTGTTGATCTAATTAACATTGTGCTTACACTAATAAGACAGAGAGAGGGAATTACTAGAGAGAGGCAGGAGAACAGCTGAGAACAGCGGTGTTGGTCATGTGACTGGTACATATAGAGCAGATGGGCTATGTAATCATACAACTTAAACCTCTTTTAAATATCAAATCCTCATTCATTTGGCCTTATTTTGCTCACTGTCCCTCTATTTTTATTTCCCCTTCTATCCTATTTTTGTTTCTGCAGTTTTCTGAGTCAAAATAGGATTGTGTCTCTGAAAGCAGGAATATTTAGTGACCTCAGCAGTCTGGAGTGGCTGTAAGTAGAAAAAACACACACAAGCATGTATATTTAGCTATCATAATGAGGACATAGCTATCATAATGGGGACATAACCTAAGCCACACTCTAACCTGCAGAAAATTTGTAATCCTCATTACCAGAGATGTTAAGTTGAAGACTGACAAATGGGGTCTGACTTGGGAGCCAATCACCTTTGAGTAGTAGAAAATGGCCAATGAGCCAATGAGCTAGTGATATTTGCATGCTGAGCCACTCCCACCTGTAGCATGCAGGTATATAAACCAAGAGCAACACACTCCATTCAGATTTATGCTTAGCAGCCGAGGAATTCAAGCACACTGCAGACAGCCCAGGGTTGTCGCAGATGGGACATAATGTCTCTGTTACCTCCTTAAAGGAACTAGGCTTACAGCAGTAAGCTCTTTCAGTCAGTCATGTTTAATGACTGTCACTCTTCAGTCACTCTTTCTCTCTGTCTCTCTCACTTTCTCATTCTTTCTTTTTCTACGTGTTCCTTATGTGCCTTTCTGTCTGGCTGTTTGCTTGCTTTTTTCAGACTGTGTTTGTTTATGTATGAGTGAAATGTAGAATAATTAAAATGAGTCTTGTCCCTTTAAGAGGGACCTCAGATTGAGATGACTCTGACCTGTTCTTATTACCAAAAATCTTGGTAATAAATAATAAAAAGAGCTTTAATATATCCTCTTCAAAAGACCAGGAGCTCCTAAGCAGACATTTATGTCAAAAAGCTCTCAGGGTCAGCTGTTTGAATATAGAATAAATTGTAATTCTTCATTTGATGTGTGTTTGTCTCTCTCTTGGGGCATGTTTAGGATTTTGGATGAGAACAGAATATCATCTTTGCGACAGAAATCTTTTGAAGGCCTGAAGTCTTTATTTTTCCTGTAAGTAATTAATGTCACCTTGACATTTTTAATAGAAGAATATATACAAAGTTATTAAGTTATTTATATGCTTATGCTTATGAAAGAGGGAGATCAATATTAAAGACTATGTGTCTGTAAAATTGGGTTTTAAATTCTTACTTGATTTTATTGTACAGCTATCAGTAAATACAGTGTATGTATGTTGCAGATCTCTATTGAATAACTCTGTTGAACAATTTCCTAAAACTTCTATCTGCCTTGAGATGCCCCGCCTCAACTGGCTGTGAGTTACAATTACTACACATCATACAGATTATGATAAATACATTTTAAATACAGGGGCCCCAAAAAGGAATATTTAAGCCACATCTATATGAATGTCATCGCATTAGATAACAAAATATTAAGCTAGGTGGTGTTTATTTTAAAGAAATCACGAGTACACTTTTCAATCAATACATTTTACAAAAAAAACATGGAGTCTTGCGTTTTTAATCCATATACTTTTCTCTATGATACTCTGTGAAAAGTATAAATAAATAATGTCTAGACACTGTCTGACACTGACTAGTTGTTCAGCATTATTAGAACATGTCCATAGTTTAGGTGATGAACCTGTGGTGAATTTTCACCTGTGTGAATCTGAGGGAAATGTACTAAAATGCAGTTGTTACCTGCATAATGGCTAGCAAAATTATGTTCAAGAAAAAGTCTAGCATCATATGTTTGTGGATGTCACTATTTAATTGACCAAAATTCGTCCAATTTAAATGTGCCTTAAGGGGGTAATAATCTTCTGTTTTTTCAGCACTTTATTTTCTGCCCTTATAATTTTAGTTTTGTTTTCAAAACTCTTTTGTGCTAGAAGGTTCTAAACACAGTCAGAATAGCACAAGGTTTGAGAGACTTGCTCACATTTGACTCTTACCATTAGTTCTTCTGGTGTTCTGGTGTTTTATCTTATTAATTCAGTGTGAATGGGCAGGCCAGGTTACTGAATATGTGTTATTCAACACACATGAACAAGCGACTTTTGCAGCTTATAGTTAAGTTATAATGTCATGTTTTTTTATATCCAACCCTTTAAATATATCAAAATATATTTTTTGGGGGGGGGGCACTGTAAGTTTTCTTTAATTTTCTGCTGAATAATAATTAAAAATTAGGAATATAGATATTTAAGAAGGATTAATATCAGAGAATCACAATTAAAGAAGATACATCACTCACTCTATCACTACACAAACACAGTGTGTTTGTTTCTGCAGGGAGATGGAGGGGAACACAATTTCATCTCTCTGGGCATCAAGTTTTAAAAACTGCTCTTCTCTTACTGTTTTGTGAGTATCCACAAACCAAAGACACATATACACATACTCTCTCTAAAATATACAACATAATCTGCAGTGAGTGTTGTGGGATCTAGTATATTTACATAATTGTTGTAGATTTAGATAGATTTTGTTGATGTTAAGTGTGGGAGGAGAGAGGTGGGACCCATCTAAAACTCTTCCTGAGTCTCTGAGCTCAGCTGAAAACATTTACAAATATATGCAGACTTAGGTTAAACTGAATAATTTAGGACCTGAGCAGATTAAAGACATAAGAAATTAATAAATTAAAAATAAATACATAATGTATTAGATGTTGATATGCATCGTAGATATCTTCTGCTGCTGTGATGTGTGATCTTTGATCTGTTAGTGACAGTTGAAGGATATGCTGTTCTGAGGGATCCGGCCTGTAGCATCATAACAACTTTCCTCTTTCCTGCTGTTACAGTGCTTGGATTTCTTGTGTAGTTACACAAATATCGACTATACGTATAAATAACAAGTTAATTACAGGGCCAGTTCACCCAAAAATGAAACCATTGTTATCATTTACTCGCCCTCATGCTACCAGTGCTAGAAAATTTGTTTCCTATGTGTTTCTAAACAGAAAAAAATAATGCCATGCAGAAATTAAACAACACAAGTACAGTAACTTACAGAATTTTTATTTTTGGGTTAACTATCCCTTTAATATCTGATCTATTTCATACCATCCCATATATTGACCTAATACAGGATGTTTCTGAATTTTATATAATTTGTATTATATGAGGTGTTTGTACTATATGTTGATGTGTTATGATCTTTGATCCAGTTGAGTCTAGTTGAAAATGTGTTGGTTTCTGTTATTTTTGCAAACCACATTTACCTACATATGTAAGCATCTCATCTGGTAGATTTCTCTGGTGCTTTCCAGATCTAAATTTTTGCCTGTCAGTGTATACCTGTTTACTCAACTATTATGGAAAAAGGTTTGAGGTAGTTCCTGATGCATGAAGCAGATGGATAGTTCTTAAGTGTGATCTTAAGGCTCTCTTAAGGCCCAGATACAGAGTAGCTGATTTACATATAGATGTTTATGACTTCATTCTGCAGCTGTGAAGGTTTTGGTCATGTAGGTTATAAGCAAGAGATGGTACGATTGTATGTGTGTGTGTGTTTTCTGATTTAGAGCATTGAGGAGGAATCACATCAGCACCATTGAGGAGGGGACATTTGCAGATATGCATAAGTTGATAGACTTGTGAGTATACCCACAAACAAACAACAACACACACACACACATGCTTACACAAATAAATAGACAGAGGCATTCATTTGTACAGTTTAGGACTTTAGACTGCAGAGTCACTGAACATCATCATTTTGACTGCTTATTGCTTTTAAAATATGTTTGTGCCAAAGAGAAAGAGGCAGACAGTGAGAGAATATTAGAGCGAGAAAGGAGGGATTGTATTTCTGAGCTTTTAAGGCATGGATCACCTAAAAATGAAAATATTGATTTCCAGTGTATGATTCTCTAAATGTTGGTCACATGGCTTCACAAAAATCTTTTGTAGCACCTGTATGGTGCTTTCTCGTCGTTGTTAATCTAACCAATGTTCTTAATCTAACCAATGTTCTTAATCTGTACTTTTGACTTGTTTTCAGGAAAAAATTCAAACTTCCTTAAAGCAAGATAAAAGATATTAAGATTTGTCTGGAGAATATCTTGAAATAATCTTTGTATTTTTGGTGAACTGTGCCTTTAAGCAAATCTCTGCTGCAGATTTGCCCCTTGAAGAGAGAAAGACAAAGAGAGACACCTGCTGTGTAAATTATCTCAGCATAATAAGCATGAATGTTGGAACAGAGCTGATAAAACAGCTTGCATTTGAAGAATTCTTTTAAAACTTTTATTCACGATTAAGGAGATAAATGAGCTACTGAATTTGGTGTGATTTCTTTTCCAGAGACGTATCTGTGAATCAGATTCAAGATCTGCCCCCATCTCTGTTCCAAAACCTCCAGAACCTTAAACAGCTGTAAGACTGACATTCTTCACTATATTCTTATATTTATTATTATTATGTTGTGTTTTCTGGACCTCTGTTTTTGTTCAACACTCACAGTTTGACACAATTTTTCTATTATTCTCTTGCTATTTTCACTTGCCTTTGTGCTGATCTACCCAGTGATTTATTGATTAGATGAAAGCCTGTTCAGATATTGTGAGAGGTCTTATAAATCAAAGAGATTCTGAAATATCAATAGCTATTTGACTGTCTGTTTTTTGTTGTTTTAGAAATATCTCCAACAATCCTCTGGTGCACATATACAGCAATCAGTTTGACAGTCTGGTGAATTTACAGTCTCTGTGAGTAATAAACAGGTGTCACATTATTTCATTTGTACATATGTCTTAGGAGAGCACGTGTGAGATCTTTGTATCACATTCATATGTGGAGAATGTATGCGGTAATCAGAAATCCACACCATCATATTGAAATGATAATCACGTCCTGTGCATGACTGCCAGTTTTAGCTGGGATTGACCTCAGTCTGTTAATCAGAGTGTTATTGTAAAGTCGGTTTAAATGGGCTCTTTGTATGGGCTGTGATTAGGCAGTTCATTGTTTTTACAAATACATAATATGATAATGTTTCTTGCAGCCAAAGTAAAGTGTGTTGATTGGCTGGAATAGGTTGAAAATTGAAAATTTAGATTTTAATATGTTTTCATAGAAATGGTATCATTTCATGGAAATGGTTTCATTGGTTTTTTAATCTGTTCAGTGGCGATCACCAGGATCAGAGTATTATCTTCTTTACACTGTTCTAACCAGGATAGAGAGACGGGTGACACCACAAAAACAGAAACTAAACTTTTTTATTGCATAGAGGCTGCATCAAATTGCATCAAATTGACTATGATCAAATATGTCAATATTATCAAATCCTGTAGAAATTTAAAAATACAGACAAGTAAAGCAATAGTTGACAGAGTATAGAGCTATTAAATTAATGTGAACAGCTCAGGAAATATTGAGTTTATATAAGTATATAAACATATACGACATAAATATATAAGTTTCTACTGAAACCTTAGATTTTTGATTGGAAAGTTTGATATCTTGGTGAAAATAAGGATAGTTTATGAAATTTTCTTTTTTTTTGAAATCTCTTATGAAACTGTAGAGCTGACTACATTTATGCATTTGGCCGACGCTTTTATGAAAAGCAACTTACTGCACATTCAACTTATACATCTTGTTAGTACATGTGCTCCCTGAGAATCAGACCTACAACCTTTTGCACTGTTAACACAATGCTCTACCAACTGAGCTACAGGAACCCCAATTACTGGGGTTTCAGCAAACAGATCTTAGAAAACAGGAGATTAGGCAGAAGCAAAAGTCACCACTTGTTTTCCATGTAATCTCATTTTTAAGAAAAACAATTGTGATATTAAAGACATTTTTCCTTTCTATGGGTATTCCTAGAACAAATCCTAATTTAAAGCCAACAATTGGTTGATACAAGCGTTGTTCCACAACCAGCAAAGAGTATTGATTTTTAAGTAGTTTATGAGTCGTTCCAGTTGCAGTTTTCCAGCTGGTTCAAGCTGTAATTAAATTTCAGTAAATACTGCCTAACAATGTTTGTGTGTAGGGAACCACTAACCTCCAGAGAGACATCAGGACAGAGGTCAAATTATCAGCTTATTGACTTCACGCCTATATTTTAGTCATAGTAAACATTGTGCTGCAGTCCACAAATTTAGCAGAGAACCTTTGAACCCTTCTGTTTGTGTTTCATTAACATTATATTGGGCTAATTTGTAATTATGTAGCTTACTTTACAGGTCTACAGTTCTTTGCCTTTGTTGGCTTTTAAAATAAATGTGTTTTCATGATGCAAAACGCTTGAAGTAAAAATCTTACTGTGGATTGATCTCCATCTGTCTGCTCTGTATGTAGGAGTATGGAGGAAGTGGAGATTCCCAACATCAGCATCAGGATGTTCCGGCCCCTAAATAACCTTACTCACATGTGAGCACACTAAAACTTCTTTAATAACAATTTTATAATGCTCTGGTTTTTAATTAAGCATGCATGACTGTCAGCACTGCTGATTTAAAAACAAGCAAACTGACCAAAATGTTTCAGTGAAATTGACTGAAAAAGCTGAGATTTATAATATAAAAAATATTATATAGAAAAATACAGCTAATAAACATTGATTGTTTTTTTAAAAGATAAGTGTAAATAACCATAAATAAAACTCATGACTGCATTTTCATTAGGCTTAGGCAATAGTGCACACATTATCCATTAGAGTTTAGTTCAGGTGGATATTATTAGTATTTTGTATTTTTAATGTCTGTTATCAGTATGTTCCTCACCTTTAAATTTGCCTTCAAATATCAAAGCCTGTTATGAGTCAGAACAAAAAAAGCTCTATTAAGCTGGTAAGTCACACAGCATGATGCCCTCTGAGACAGACAGAAAAAAGAAAAGGTCATTATTGTGACAGTCAGGGTAAATGATAACTTAATTTTAAAAAATCAGGCATGCATGTAAATATGGCCTAACTTGATCTCTTGTTTTCCCAGTGGCAACAAGATTATAAGGTGCCACTCTCTACTTGTGAATTACTTTATCTTTCTCCCATCATATTTAATCAATCTTGAACAGATGTGTTCCTTTCTGGGGAGATAGAACTGAATTTAAAAAGCAGTAGATCGTATAGATCTTCAGAACATTTTTGAATGGAATTCCATCAGTTTGAATGAAGAATGAGTCTTGCACACACACACTTCCGTCTATCAATAGAGCCCATTTGTGGAGAACAGCGATTGATGTACTAAAGTCCTCAGAAAGTTAAACCTCACATTGAACTCTTTACTTTGATGTAGAGTAATTGTTACTTTACAGATATAAGTTGCCATAAAGATTCATTGTTATTGAGTCAGGGAACAGATTTTCTTTAATCTGGTAATTGTAAATTTGTGTGTGTACTGTACTGAAAGATTCACTGAGAAGTGAATCTCAATGTACTAGAACATGGGTGCAAGCACACAACACATTTAGAATTATTAATAATTAAATATTATAATCCTTGCTGCAGAAGATCAGCTAAGACCAGCATACATTTATGTGCTAGTACATGTTAGTTTATCCTGGTTAGTGTACGTTTGGTTCTGATCCAGCTGGTCAACCAGCATGGTCTTTCTGTTGTAGCTGGTTAGCCAAGGACATCTTGCTAACTAGTCTAGTTAAAAGCCCAGTGGAGACACCACCATTTCATGATGGGTACCAGAGTCCATAACACACTAGTCACTATGCTGGTCTTTTTCTGCAGTGTAATGTATGCATTAGACAGATACATTAAAAACAACTGTTCTTCACCTTAGTGTTTCTGTCTGTGTGTGGGATCATTTCAGTTATTTTAAGCGTTTTGAATTCTGCGGATATTCTCCCAATGTGCGAAGCTGCAAGCCAAACACAGACGGAATCTCGTCCTTTGAGAATCTGCTTGCGAACATCATTCTACGCGTGTTTGTCTGGGTTGTCGCCTTCATCATTTGCTTCGGAAACATCTTCGTCATCTGTCTGCGGTCGTGTATTGCCTCAGAGAACCAGCATCACACAATGGCCATCAAATCTCTTTGCTGTGAGTCTTGTACGTTAAACATTAGTGCGACAACCATTAATAGGTTATTAATAAGAGAAATCTTGTGACATGATAGAACTGCATCAGAAAACTGCAGTGACATTCATACGCATACATAATATGCCACATTAACAACTAACAGTATGTCAAAGACGAGATGAATCAGCATTCACAACTTTTTTTAAATCTGTAATGTGGCTTATTTCCAACTAAAATGGGATGTTCAACAAGAAAGAGCTGTAGGGTGGGACGATTTTATTCTTCAGAAAAACTAAATCAAGCGAAGACCATTATTTTCTTATATATCTGCTCTGATGAGTCATTTATAATCTCTCAGTCAGAAGACAATGTTTATTAAAATGTAAACAGAGTCCGTTTAAATTTTTTATTAACATATATAGTTATCCACTGAAGTGAAGTCAAAGTTTATAAATAATGACTGGCTGTTTGTTTTCTAAAATGCAGTGTGAGTCAGGGATCTAATTTTGAAAGTTTAGAGACGTCAGAACTCCAAACAGGATTAAAGGGTTATAGTTCCCTCTAATTGCAGCATCTACAAACACATACACTCACACACACGTGCCACTATAGAACTAATTATACACATCAACACACAGCCCTAAACTCAATAAATTATACATCTATGCAGTATCACAAGCTATTATTAAACATCAAAACACACACTCTTTCCCACCTGCTGGGCAGATAAATAATTACAAGCGACAGCATCAGTATACACACAAGATGAGCTGACTGACTTATATGTGACCTCACACATGACACGAGGCAAACAGCAGCAACACAGCTCACACCTAAAGACACTTTCATTGTACAGAGCAAGAGAGAATATTTCATAGAAAATCCGCACTCTGGCCAAATCAGAGTGCGAAATCTGGAGCTATTCAGCTGGGGATCAGAGTCTAAAGACTAATCTGTGTCTCGGAGACTGAGAACCATAGCAGACAGGGAGCTGAGAAAAGAATGATGAATGGGTAGATGGCTGGATGCATGTGAGGTTGTTTTGTAACCTACATAGAGTTAAAAGGACACTTTGCTCTCTTAAATTATCAAAAAGCACCACCCCCTCAGAAGAGAGATGTGCAGAGGGGAAAAGTTTGTGATGTTTCTCTGTAAGGGTTGGAATTGCCCACTGGGTGACATTGACTGGGAAATGTTCTGCAGTAGTGCTAGAGAGTGGTTTCTTCACTTGCTTGACTACAGTGAGACTAGAACGACGCAATGCTCTTGCATACATGCAGAAACCTGTTTACAGTGTTGGAAACATCTCGTCAGGGAGGTGCAGGTGTGGATGAATGAGAAGGCATCTGTGAGGGAGGGGAAATGATTTGGAAAGAGCAGTGCGTGAATGAAAGTGTGGGGATGATTTGGTGATTGGTGATAATTAGCTGAACCGCCCAGCAGGTTTCTGGGTCATAGGGAGAGAGAAAGAGAAAGAGAGAGAGAGAGAGAGAGAGAGAGAGAGAACCTGACCACACACTACCAGAGATAAATATAGTAGGAACTATAAAACATGACAGGTTGATGGATTATGGATGATGACCTGACCTTGGGAAGATGGCGAATGGATGGATGCATGAATGGATGGAAGGTTAGATCGATGGATGAAAAAAGAGTGATAAATTGTGTGAGTGAATGATGGAATGACAATAAATAGTGTTAATCTCTGATTGTTGATCTCTGATAGGTGCAGACTGTCTGATGGGCGTGTACCTTCTCTTCATCGGTGCCTTTGACATCAAGTACTGCGGCGAGTACAACCGCCACGCTCAAATATGGATGGAGAGTCTGTCCTGCCAGCTAATTGGCTCTCTGGCCATGCTGTCCACTGAGGTATCCGTCATGTTGTTGACCTACATGACCCTGGAGAAGTACCTGTGCATCGTCTTCCCATTTCAGCATTACCGTGCTGGACGAAAACAGACCCTCTGCTCCCTGACCTTCATCTGGCTCCTGGGATTCACCATTGCTGTTATTCCCTTCTGGGATAAACAGACATTTGGGAATTTTTATGGGCGAAATGGAGTGTGTTTTCCTCTTCACTCAGACCAGGCGGAGAAACCTGGTGCCAGATGCTATTCTACAGCCATTTTTCTCGGTGAGAGCAGAGGGCACTGAAGTGTGTAAATTTTGCAGTATGTGTGTGTCTATGTGTGCATGCGGTTTGTTTGTGCCAGTCCCTGGAGGTTTGAATTGGGCATTTCTAAAATCATTAAATCATTTTTTCCTGCACTTCCCCAGAGATTCAACAATGCTGCATATAATAAAGTAAACTAAGAAAAAGATGCTGGTAAGGTTACATCAACCACTAGTCAGCGGTTGATGTACAAGTATACTCCTGAACAAGTATAAAATATTAAAATGACATTGTATGATCAAAGTACAGATAAATACACTTCGGCTGTATTTTCAGTCAATTCTGGATGGTATGCTTAATGAAATCTCCTGAGCTTTCTGGGATTTGATCTAATGTAGATCATCTTTTTGATTGATTTAGTGTATTCTTGAGTAAACCAGCAGCATACATTTTTCATGGTTTACTAGATGTTGTTGATGCTTTTGTTTTTGTCAGGTCTGAATCTGCTGGCCTTTGTGATGATCGTATTCTCCTATTCCAGTATGTTTTACTCCGTGCAGAAAACGGCAAAGACAGCTCGGCAAACAGTATTCGATCGCGAGGTCTCCATTGCTAAGCGATTTTTCTTTATTGTCTTCACTGATGCCATGTGTTGGATCCCAATCTTCCTCTTAAAGGTTCTCTCACTGCTGAGAGTACAGATCGCAGGTTAGCAACTACATCTGTGATTACATATTACAACCCTAGTGTGTGTCAGAGAATACATTACAGATTAGTATGAGCGTGTGGAGCTTTAGATTAAGATGCGGCCTCTGCTTCAGTAGCTATTGATTGTTGAATGGTCTTTACATTTCACCAGCACGTTTTCAGTGATCAATTTACTTTTTCTATGCTAACGGAAATTACAATGTTATTTAAAGTAGTTAGTCTGGTGAAACTTTTTATATTACGATCATGTATCTGGGCTTGTTAGTGCTTTTTCAATAACAATGAAGTCTGACTGACCACCAGTAGCAGTTGTCAATTATAACAACATCTAAATGAGTCTACATTCCACATTGTCATTATTACTTACTTTACAGGAAGAAGCCATTTGATTATTTTATGTTGTAATCATTCAGAACAAGTCACTTTTCTTGCGAGATCTGGCAACACTGGTTTTGGCACACATGCCTTAATTTTTGCCAAATTGGGTCTATATTGAGTCCATGTTTTTAATTGGGTCTAACATACCTAATTCCTGCTTGTTATTATATATCCGCTTAAGTTGCGACAAAGAATTCCACTTCCGTGTTTAAGCTTCCACTTGTTTCAAGTCAGATTACTATCCCAATAGCTGTTTATGAGCAATGTTTATGTAAGCTAAGCTTTTATTAACTCACGGTGTACACTACAGGCTCCGGGCTCATGGTATCCCGGACACCAATATTTTAGCGATTCATAAAAGTTATTTACATCTGTAATTTCGGTATGGAGATACGGAATAAACTTATAGAATATAGAATAGAATATTATAGAGCATTTGGACCCGGAAGCGGTGGTGCATGATGTCAGACGTCATAATTGCTTTCGGTTTTAATCTATGCAATTGGAACTGGTGTGTTCTGATTGGTAAATGGCATATTTCCTTTTTGCTGATTGGTTAGATTTCAATGTTGTTTTCTTTCAACCATAACAAAATCCTGTGTGCCATAATGTATGCAATTGGTTTAAATAATATTCTCCTAGATGTGTTACTAGATGTGTTACATCTAAGTGTTACTACATGTACCTTCTTCAGAGACATCTACAATTTCCATTTTATAATTGTTTATTTCTTGTAAAAGTTGTTGACAACCGAGTCTGAGCCAAGAGGCACATTCTGATTGGTAGATATCCGAGTAGCTGAACTCCAGACTATAGGGAGGCTTAGACATTCAACCGCCACAAGCACAGATGCGCACTTATCAGCCAGATAAGTGCTTGCAATTCTTCTCTCGGACAATGTTTTTTAATCTGCACTTTCTCGTTCTCTCCTCCAGGTACCATCATTCTGTGGGTGGTGATTTTTATCCTTCCTATAAACAGTGCCCTGAACCCCATTCTGTACACTATCACAACAAGCGCCTTTCAGCAGAGACTCAAACAGTGTCTAAAATATCGTTGGCAGCAGACTAATTGAAAAAGACACAGGCACTATGCATATGCGCAATACATGCACACACATTGAAATTAATCTTCCATGTGGAATGAAATTGATAGATGGCAATATAATGACCAAACATAAACAAGATGCCCTCATCCTAAGCACAAACCTATATGGCTTATGTCAGACTGCAGGGCAAAATTATGGTTATGCAATTAAAATGTACTGCCAAGCCTGAAGTGAAAACAAAGAAACTACATACAAACCTAAGAAAGTTCAAAATATCATCTACAGCTAGAGCAAGTTGTATGTATGCAGGTTTAATGGTGTTTTTTGTTGTGTTGTGAGGGTATTTATGGAAAACAGAGATGCAGAGCAATGTTAGGAAATGAAAGCATCCACAAATACTTTATGATGATGGGCGCTAAAGTGAATGCACTGGAGAAAAATCATTGTCTTAATCAGTATTTTTGTCTTGTTTTCTGGTAAAAAAAGTCCACAAGTCACCACAAGATCAATTTCTTAGGAAATCAAGGAGATCAATTTCTTAGGAGATCAGTAAATCTTAGGAAAGTTTAAATATTCTTACTGGAAAGCAATGCAAAAACACAGATTTAATCAAATGATTGTGTGCTAGTCCTTTTCTAAAAAAATGGATACTGCAGCTTTCTTATGCTAATCATACAAATTCATCCCTAAAGATAAATACAGAGAAATACAGATTATTATGATGTTCACATTAGCGTCACATGAGAACTTTGTTCCAGGTTACTGTTAATATGACATGCTGATTGTTTATGACACTCACTGCTTTCATTTGTCAGTTGTGTACAAAATGTAAAATAAATGTAAAATCTAAATAATTGAAATGAATAAAGTATCATTTATTGTAATTGTTTTCTTGTATGGTGTTTAACGAGATCAAATGCAGTATTAACCCCTTTTAATTTTAATTTGCTCCAGCCTGCCTCTAAATCAACTTTTTCAGTTAGTCTTTAATGAAAAAGCTAAGAATAGACTTCATTATAAAATCAGCTCTAAATAATGTAGATCACATCTCAGTATATATGTTAGCAACAGTGTACCAGAGTTTATGCCTCTGTAAATAAAAAACAGGTAGTTCAATGTCCATGTGCTCCATGTAGATGTTAATAATGCTTCATCATGTGAATGAAGGATGGCTAAAATGCAAAATTACAATTGACTATGTATGAAACGCTTCTAAGAACCTCCGCAGTAATATGTTTATTATTAGTTTATAATCAGAACATAGTCTGTTTACTAGTCAGCCCTAACTAACCAAACTCTGACTACGATGTGAAGGGTCCCATAGACAGGCAGGAAAGATATGACATTAAAAGTAAACAACCAAAGTGCTATTTGGAGTGAATTTTTTGGAAATTATCTTGGTGCGCAGTACCACATTAGGGAAAACTTATGTCTGTGATTGAATTTGCTGTTAAATTTTTTCCCTTTAAGAGTAACAAATGATTATTTCACAGACATTAAAAACACGCAACAGAGTTAAGCTCAGGGATATCCACCAAGTTCCAGAAACAAAGATTTGAGGCCATTACCTTCAAAACATTAAATCCAGTGATAAGTTCATCAACAAAAGTGCTCATTATATCAGACTGGTACCTTGCAAGCATCCTCTTGTTTCTGGTTGGACTGGTGTTCCTTGATTGACTGCATAGTAGCCAACCAATCAGATGAGAACATCATTTTTCAGATACCGCTTGCTTGTTTTGAGTGTAATAACCATTAATAACGTCTGTAAACAGTGGCCTGTGGGGGAATGCCTTTTGAGAATAGACTGAGAATAGTGAATAGGCTACAGCCAATTATTTTCAAAGGGTCCTCAAATCAGCAGCAGAAACTCAATATAAAAATGAAGCTTTAGCTTTATGTTTGAGATGTATTAGTGACAGGTAGTGCTACATACTTCTTGTATCTGTCATTAGTGCAGGGGTTTTTCAGTTTAACAGAATATTACAATATAAAATTTCACCAGCAGGCTTAAGATGTGACCTCAAGGATTTTTTTCTATCGCTGGAGCCAGCCATGCATCAGACAATCTATTTATCTAATCGATACAGCAGATGAGGCACAATCACGACTGAGCAGTGAACAGGAGGGGACGGAGGAAGGAGCGAGCAAAAGGGGTCAGGAATATTGAGTAAATTAAAACCTAACCTCTTCAGTGACCTCGGAATAAAATGTGCAGAATAAATTTATGCAACCTGCCACATCGCGTGCTACAGGCAATTTTTCAAAGCGTGTCAAATTCATCTATATTCTTTGTTTCTGGTTGTTACAATGTAATCTGTAGCAGGAGATAACAGCGAACAAAAGAACTAGGAAATGAATTGCTCATTTAAAGGCTGCTAGCCTGTAAAACATCTGAGCCAAGCTGTTTGAAAGAACAGGAAATGACTTCTGTTTCTAGAGACATGATCAACAGTGTATTACATTATTCTTCATTAGCGGGATACTTCCTTATCCAAAGTGACTTGGGCTACAGGGAAACCCTGATTTGGAGCAAACTGGGTATAAGTGCCTGCTCAAGGGCCTCTTTTGGGCATTAAACCTACAGCTCAGGTTACAGAGTCACTATCTTTATGTAATAAAGTAATAATGGCAATGATAATTTATTACCAGGCACACACACAAATATGCCCACACAGACAGACAGGGAGAAATTTGCCAATTGTCTAACCTGCATATCACTTAAAGATGATTGGAAAAGGTTGGTTTAAAGCCATCAGCATGGCAAAATTGGCCAATTTTAGACACATTAATAATTAATAAGGCAAAGGAAAGGAGCACTTTATCTTGGGAGAGAGATGACAGCTCAGTCTGTCAGCCAACCAAGACTCCGAAGCAGTAATTATTCTGTATCAATCAGGCAAATTTGCATGGAGTACTTTAAGAGAAGCTAATTTTGTAAATGGAAGTTCTGCTCTAAAACACGTTTACTCTAAAACACAATAGACATTTCCTTAGATGACCTTAGATGTCTCACAATACCTTGTGTCAACAAGACAGCAATAGGTTTAAGCAGATTATACTGCACTGCAAGAGACCTGTTGGCTTGGAGTTGAATTATGTTTTGTTTTTAAGGAAAACCTCAGTCTGTATTAAAGCCAGAACAGAGATTTTTCTGAAAAGCCCCTTTATTGTCATTGCATGAGAGACTAAATTAGCACAATACATATGAGATAATGATTGAAAATTAAGTTGTAAAAAACAATCAGCAACATAAAAGAAAATTAATTTGGTAGTTCCAGATTTCTTGAAGCTGTCTCAAATATCTGTGTTTAACACTTTTCATAAAAAAAGTATACAGGGTAAATGTACAATAGCTCTGTACATCAGAAAAAGTGAAAGCACATATTACCACACTGTGGCATGCAGAGTCTCAGCACAGAACTTTCTCTCTTAACAAAACGAGGCAGAATGCCGAAAACAATCGATACTGTACATACAGATATAGTTTTCAATAAATAAAATACTGATCTTACATAATGCCCTGGTGAGACAGCTCTGATTGACTAAAAATCATATTGTAAGATGAACACACAAGTTTCTCTTTAGTTGCACAGGTACTTAGGCAGTTAGGATTTCAAAGTAAACCATTTCCTAACAGATTAGAACAATCAGAAAACGAATGATCTATTTATCTAAATGTCACAAAAACATGTTATACCTTAAGATAGACAAATTTAAAAAGTAAGCATAAAGTAAAGCTTGAATATCATTGCCATGGATTCCATGCAGATGTTAAGATATAAAAACTTCACAAATGAAGTTCACCACATACAAATGGGTGACACACAAATAAATAAAAAGGTGACAGCAGAAAGAATGAAATGATCTGAGGTCACAAGCAAAACCGATGTAGAATATCACTCAGACTGATTCATTTTGGCCTGCATAGATCAAAAATTCAAATCATTATCACATTATCGCATATCTCTCAGATCAGTGGAGATGATGTCAGATTTGGTCAGCAGTACAAATTGTTGATAACACTCATAGATAAAATTTGTTTGAAATCAACGATGGTTGGTGATTGGCTGTCTCTCTTGGCTGCCAACTGATTGGTCATGTGACAAGTCTTGTACCAGTAATAAAATCTGTTTACGTTTACCCTGAGAACGAATGGGGTGTCTGACAGACCACACCAGATTATTTCAGACAAAGAACATAGGGCCAAAACAAATGTGTATTAAGACACACCGCTTTACCACAAATATATAATAAACACACAAACAAAACTCACATATATATGATTAGACACGGTATTATTGCATTATTGTGAGTTTAAGCTTTTTTCACATTGATTGTCCATATTTCATATTGTATTCTGTTCTTTGTCTTTCCTTCTCAGATTCATAGGCAGTTTCAAACACTCGCTACTAACATTCTTTTCCACCTTTGAGTCTCTCACACTTACACTTTCATCCTGTTCTCATACTTCAGCTCTCATAATTCTGCTTCTCTCTCTCTCTTTCTCTCATGTCCATTTAAAAAAAAGTCAAGATGTCTTAGATTCATTCCTCGAGTCTTGATTCAGAGCTTGGTCTCAGGTCCACGTGCTGATAAAACAGGGAACGAACTTCGTATTCTGGCAACTTCCATTGCACACAGGTGACCAAATATTTTATTATACCAATCGGGTGAGCGACCCCTGTGGAACAGAAATAAAAACGTTATGTTTAATTTCTATAAATGCCAAGATATGCCAGCTGATTTGGTTCAGTATGTTTTAGAGGATCGAACTGGATATCTGCATGTAGTGGTGCGCCATCACGTAGAACCTGCGCGTCTTACCGCAGATCAGCCCTGCAGTAGTGTGTGAGCCGGGATCGCCCCATTCCGCATGGCTCGATAAGGATGCGTGATGTCAAAAGAACAGCCCGTAACCCCCCCTCCAGCTGCACATTATCATGGTCGACAGAGGATGACACAAGAACACACACCCCTTTTGGAAGATCACTACACCAGCGTCTGAAACCCAACACATCTTAAGTTAAAAGAAACAAAATATATACAATTTTCCACAACACACACACACACTCATTTACTGTACAAATACATTTCCCCCATGTGTACACACTCTATATCCATACAGCAGTCATCATCAGCCCTGTGTTTATTAGCCCTGCAGCAAGCCAAACCTTCTCTCTCTGGCTGCGAGTTATGGATGTAGCAAAAAAAAAAAACATGAAACCCATTACATCCCAAATTGTGCCAAATGTGAGGTGTTATCTACCTCAGCACTATGAAGTTCCTGCGAGGATGAGGAGCCATGCTGTCTGTAATGTAATGAAGGACTTCTGTGTCGTTTTCCAAAGTCTCAATGACTCGACTGTGCAGAAGGTCTTCATCCCACAGGTGGCGCTCTCGCAGAACACGCTGCAGCACCACGGCAGGTGGGCCTTCTATCTCCACCGAAACACGCCAAAGACGTGTTGGGTACCCACCTCCGACCTACAAAAAAATTAAATAATAAATGTTACGCCCAAATCAAAACCTGGAATTATTATTATTAGGAATTAACAGTATAACTTCCAATAACGTTAATAGTTTGGAAAGTTCTGAATGATCCAACTGATGTTCAGGCTTCTGAGGCTGATGAGTTATTCACCAGGAGCGCTTTGTTAAGAAGGTTTACCAGTGCAGATCTCAAGAGGAGTCAGTGGAACCCATTAATGCAATCCCCAGATAAAATCTAAGTGATACAAAACTGAGGTCAGCCATTCCAGCAACCACCAGCTCTGTGTGGGTGGGCTAATGGCAGATTCCCATGGTGCCTGGGCACCTGCTGTTTGCAGGTTAATCTGAAGCGATATTCAGGACTACCACAAGCATTAAAACTCCTGGACTTTTCTTGTCTTCTGAGAATAAGTGACGAGAAAAAAAGATCTCTTTCTAGTGCTGACACATAGCTTCAACTTCACTGATTGATGTGGGATTTACTCTAGCCGCTATGAGCCTTTTAATGAAAAGAGAAAAATACAATATAGTGAAACAAATCTGCCGTGTGGTTTAAATCTATTTTTAGTCTATCTGGTGCTTTTGAAAAGCCACATCCTGTACTTTACTAATCAACTTTTTAAACTGAAACTCAGGCATCAATTAAACACAGGTCTGTAAGTGTTTCAGGTCTGTAAGACAAAACAGGAAGCAATTACAAGTAGCCTTATCTATGTCTAAAAGGAACTAACAAAATTGAACGTACCAGTAAATAAATAAAACATAAATGCCTGAAATTTATTTTGAAAAATTAACTTTTTTGTGTAATTTTGTAAAAAAAAAACACCCCTCATTTATGACAGCATGTTAAAACACCCCCAAATCCATTTATTTGATATCTTTGATTAACGACCCAGAGAACAATACAAATCTATTAGCTGATAATTGAACAATTACTTTCCTGCAGCCAATTTTTTTTAAGTAAATTATGTAAAGCTTAAAAAAACATTGAGAGAAAACAGTTTTTTTTTGTTTTTTGGAAAAAAAACAAAAAATTATATTTAAGCATTATTTTTATATGAACCAAAATAAAACACCAACGAGCAATATTTACCTACAAAAATATTACAGGCCTATGGAAACATTTTTATTGAATTGTGAAATGAATGCCATGTAAAGCAGTATACTTCTTACTATACTCTACTATACTTCTTTGTGATTCAGAGGAAGTGTAAATATATTTACACAGGGACAACTGCTGGACATAATGTGCAACTCCAAGGTCCCACACAGTATCTGTTAATGACAATACTCCTGAGCGTGTACAGATTATGTATGTATAGTATCTCTACCTTTTTATAAGCCAGTTCAGTGTTATCAGGTCCGTGGGCGTGATGCCAGCCCTTACTCCGCTCAGATGCCTCTCTGAGAAGACACTGAATGTTGTCCTCCAGATACGCCCGATAATCCACAGGCTCACCCAGGGCATTGACTCCAAGCCCATGCAGAGGCAGAGGCTGGGCATCTGCTGCCACATAAGAGTTCCTGGACTGCAGCATCATTTCATGAGGGATCTAAGAACAAGACAGAACCAAAGCAAACCAGTCAGTGATAAAGTGAGCTGTTCCCTGCCAAGACACTTTAAATGACCTCTTCCTGTAGTGCATGCAGACACTGAATTATGCACAGAATTATGTGGCACTTTAAAAGAACTTGCGTGTTTACCTGGAACAGCTTCTTGCATTCTGTGATCATGTGACTAAGGCACTGCGTAGCAGCCATGTTTTCACTCAGGTCCTTGTGGTCTGGCTTGGTTCCACCCTTTCTGCTTATAAGCCTGTATCCAAAACAAACAAAAAGATTTAACAACAAATAAACAAAATGATGACCAAAAAGTGGTGAAAGTCTTTAGGTAATATACCATGATAGCCAAAAATACAATAAAGATAAACTACAAAAAAAAAGACTTTTCCAAGCATTTTTCTTGTTTAGGAAAATTCCGCTCAGCTTGTTGACTCATCTCTCTGCTTCTCCAGGAACTAGCCATTACATAGTAAATACAGGTTAGCTCCCTGATTAGTTTAAAATAATACAACTACACTCATAACCTCATATTTGGAGGGGGGGTTATATCATTAACCCCCAACCCCCTGCAAGACATAATGGGTGGTTGGATAATTATAACCCATAAACTGAAACAAAACCTGCTGATGACATAAGAAGATTTGATAGAAAATTAAAAATAAAGACCTACTACAGAGTACACAGGTTACAAGGTGAAGGTGCTACAGGAAACAAAACACATTAGTGCAATACACACAGGAACACACACCTTGGGGAAGTTCCATCTTTCTTTGAGGTGTTCAGGTGCAGTATGGAGGGAGCAAGACAGACAGCCAGGCTCTCTGCAGTCATCTGGTTGTCCTGCGCGGATGCGATGTCACTGAGGAAATACAGCAGCGTCTGTAGAACCTCTCTGTTCTCATCAGGCAGCAAGATCACAGCTGCCTGCACGGCCTGTAAGCGCTGTTCGGCTGGAACGACTACACACACACACACGCGTGCATAGGGGGACAGAGCTGTTGAGGTGACTGAAGAAGAAACTGTTTGGCAGTTTCTTAAGAGACTGTGTGTGTGTGTTTCTTACTTACACTGGTATATATGCAGAAATGTGTCTGTAAGTTTGGAGGTGAGCACGGGTTCAGGCAGATCCCTGAAGTACTGTTTAATCAGGTCAGCCACATCATACGCTGATTGGCCCTGGTAAGTCACATGATCAGGGGAATTCTCGTTAAGCTGCCGGAGGGCCTGGATACGGGATTTAACTCCGGATTTCCGGAAAATTCCAACCTGAAGACAAGAAGTTGAGGTGAGACACAGAAGAAAATAAGTGTGTTTGTGTGTATGTGGGTTTGCATACGGACCTTCTCCAGACACTGGCTGCGCAGGTATCTCATGGCCTGCTGTATGCTCTGTGGGAGGGGCTGACCACTTCTCTGGACGTTTACGATGGGTGGGACTCCAAATACGTGTTTATCTTTGTAATCTGGAACTTTGGAGCGCTTCATAAACTTGGGAACCACCCTATCAGAGAGAGAAAAACATGAAATTAAATATAATATATAATATTATATATATATATATATTAAATATAATAAATATAATATTAATTATTATTATAATAATATTTTGCCCAAACACATCTTTTGACCATGACACCTGACCAGAGAGAGTAGTTGTGAAATATTTAAACAAAGAATGTGTTTTATGTTTGCATATTAATTATTATACAACAGTTATCAGTTAGTTCTGGTCCACTAATTTGATGCAATCAATGTTCCAAGAGTGCTGATGTTAAATTTAACAGCACTTTTTAGATTGCTCTGTTTGCCTGTGATAACAGTGCTCTAGACACCCTGTCAGGCTGTGATGCTTGGTAACTCGCAATGTTTGATCCAGCTTTGGCTTCTTTTGGAACTATTTAAAAAATAAACAAATCTGCTGGCCATATTGTGTCTAAAATGTAAGTTACTCAAAATTAACTTTCTTTAGAGAAATGTTGTTTAAAAGCATTATTACACAATAACGCTGCTGTAAGGAATATCAGCTTGGTTGTGATTACATGACACATATCACAGCCATGTTAGAACAACATCACTCTTGCTTATGTGATATTGCTTAAACGTGTACAGTGCCTTGCAGAAGTATTCATACCCCTTGAACTTTTCCACATTGTGTCACATTACAACCACAAACTTAAATATTTTTTATTGAGATTTTATGTAATTGACAAACACAAAGTAGCACATAATTGTGAAGTGTAACGAAAATGATACATGATTTTCAAAATTTTAAGTTAATAAAATAAAACTGAAAAATAAAAAGTGTCTTGTGCATTTGTATTCAGCCCCCCTGCGTCAATACTTTGTAAAGCCACCTTTCGCTGCAATTACAGCTGCAAGTCTTTTGGGGTATGTCAGCTTTTCACATCTAGATATTGAAATTTTTGCCCATTCTTCTATGCAAAATAGCTCAAGCTCAGCCAGATTGGATGGGGAGCATCTGTGATCAGCAATTTTCAAGTCTTGCCACAGATGCTCAATGGGATTTAGGTCTGGACTTTGACTGGGCCATTCTAATACATGAATATTCTTTGATCCAAACCATTCCATTGTAGCTCTGGCTGTATGTTTAGGGTCATTGTTTTGCTGGAAGGTGAATCTCCTTCCCAATCTCAAGTCTTTTGCAGCCTCCAACAGGTTTCTTCCAGGATTGCCCTGTATTTAGCTCCATCCATCTTCCCATCAACTCTGACCAGCTTCCCTGTCCCTGCTGAAGAAAAGCATCCCCACAGCATGATGCTGCCACCACCATGTTTCACAGTGGCGATGGTGTGTTCAGGGTGATGAGCAGTGTTACTTTTCTGCCACACATAATGCGTTGCATTTAGGCCTAAAAGTTCTTTGGTCTCATCTGACCAGAGCACCTTTATCCACATGTTTGCTTCATCCACATGTTTGCTGTGTCGGGACAAACTGCAAACGGGACTTCTTGTGTCTTTCTTTCAACAATAGCTTTCTACTTGCCACTGTTCCATATTTCAGATTGTGGAGTACATGACTTATGGATTTCTGCAGCTCCTCCAGAGTAACCATGGGCCTCTTGGCTGCTTCTCTGACCAGTGCTCTCCTTGCTCGGTCTGTCAGTTTAGGTGGATGGCCATGTCTTGGTAGGTCTGCAGTTGTGGCATACTTGTTTCATTTTTGGATGATGGATTGACCAGTGCTCTTTGAGATGTTCAAAGATTGGGATATTTTTTTATAACCTAACCCTGCTTTAAACTTCTCCACAACTTTATTCCAAGCCAGTCTGGTAAGTTCCTTGGTCTTCACGATGCTGTTTGTTCACTAGTGTTCTCCAACAAACCACTGAGGCCTTCACTGAACAGTTGTATTTATACTGAGACTAAATTACACAAAGGTGGATTCTATTAACTAATTAGGTGACTTCTGAACACAATTGATTGCATTTGATTTTATTTAGGGGTATCAGAGTACAGGGGGCTGAATACAAATGCACGCCACACTTTTCAGATTTTTATTTTCTTAAAATTTTGAAAACCGTACATCATTTTTATTTCACTTCACAATTATGTGCTACTTTGTGTTGGTCCATCACATAAAATCTCAATAAAATACATTTAAGTTTATGGTTGTAAGGTGACAAAATGGGTATGAATACTTTTGCAAAGCACTGTACATGTTTACACACAGCGTGTACAAATCCACTGTGTGGAAGAGCCACAAGGTCATTGGTAGACATATGCAAATAACCCCAGCAAGTTAAAAAAAAATTATCCTTTACTCAAGCAACAAGAAAGAGTGAGAGATAGAGAGAGAGAGAGAGAAAGAAAGAGAAGGAAAGAGGGGGCAAAAAACAGAATAAACCCTTTAAAAACTGGGTCTGTTTGCTTCCTATGACATTGACACTGATAATGCATCCTCAGTGACAGGTTTAGAAAAACGAAAGATTTGTCCATTAGATTTGAGAGCCGTGACAGTTTCTGATAGACCTATAAGCTCCTCGTCTGAAGTCCTTTGCTGCAGCTGGAGTTTAAAATGGACAAATGTAAAAATGATAAACCAATTAAACGTATTGCAATGCCAAAAAATGACTGGAGAATACAAGAGAATGTGTGTGTGTGTGTGTTTGCCTGCATGCGTGTACGTAAATATGACTGCAATTTTAGCCTGTTGGCAGAGGTAGATATGGAATGTAATTTTCAAATGCAATAAAGAGACAGCGGGGGAACAGATACATAAAGTCAGAGAGAGGTAGTCATTTACTGCATCTGTTAGTAAGCCTCTTCCAAGCTGATTGCACCATTAAAAACTCTTGAAATGAGATTTTACACATCTGACCTAACAGAGCATTAATACCATGACTGACCTGACCTGATGAGTCAGAGACCACACCCACTATATCAGTCTGGGTATATATAATTACACTACACTGTAGTTAAAGGTCTGCAGACATCCTCTTTTAATAAACGGGTCAGGCTATTTGAGTTACAGACATTATTAACAGGTGTTTAAAATCAATCATACAGTCATGCAATATCCTCGACTTTTGTAGCACATTGGGCTGTCCCTGTGCACAGAGTGAGTTTCAAAAAGAAAGGTTAACTGATTTTGTTTTTTTGTGAAAGAGCTTGACTGGCCTACACAAAGCCCAGACCTGAACCTCATAAAACACCTTTGGGATGAATTGGGAATGTGAGTCAGGCCTCATTACCCAACATCAGATGCTTGTGTCTGAATGGGAGCTAATGCCAGCAAAAGGAGGATCAACTCTTTATTAAAGACTATGATGCTTAAAGCATGACATGCAGAGAAAGCATGTGTAAATGAAGATGTCATCTTACCAGTTCCAGCCATGTTTGCTGGTGTCCGTGTGTTTCTCCAGAATGGCGGTCAGTCGTAAGAGACTGAATTTCTGCAGCAGGTTGAGCTGAGCAGCCGACTGCCTGTTGATCTCCAAAGATGCAGATGTCACGCTCGGACGATGAGAGTTCTGGAAACTGTGCCAACGTAACTTCCTATACAGACAGAGGGCAGAAAGTAAAATCAAATGAAATGATGGATTCAGCTATGAAACAAATGGAAATTTATGCTCTCAAGTTCAGTTAACTTTGCCCCAACAAACAGTGTTAATCCTGTTGGTATTTGTCTGAGCAGAGTGAAAATTACATTAACATTCCACGAGCCAACGCTGGCATTTGTGACAACAGCCTCATGAGAAATGATAGAAAAGGCCAACTGAGTGGTACTGGACCCCAGGGTTTTACACTAGGCCCTTTGATCTTCATCAGCAAGGCACTGGGTTGTGTGTTTCATGACATGAGATATTTTTAATAAAAGTTTTGACATGGAAGAAACTATTACATCCAAACTCCTAAACCAACAGCTGTCACACTCACCAACCTCTTAGTCCAGATTAGTTAACCAAGAGACAAACTGAATGTTCTGCCCTTCCCTCTCCATCATGTTCTTTTTCAGCGGTAGAAACATTTTATGGATAAGTGCAGACAGCACTCACAAATTTGGACAGGCTAGAATTTTCTTGCTCTTTTTCCACTTTCACTCACCTGCTGGGTCTAGTGAGCGATGCACCCACTCCTGAATCCCTCCTCTCTCTCATTTCTCCTTCTCCTTCATTCATAGAGTTTCCTGCACTGTCGTAATCGCTTGCTGTCGTCCCAACATCTGACATGGATCGCTCATCAAAGTTCAGGCTGCTGGGTAATGTTGTGTCTGCTGTGGACTCAGTCTCTGCATTCGACTTATCCTGTTGCTGAATGTCGAGCGAGCGAGACCATTCATCAATGTTGTGCTGCAGCCCATGTACGTGTTGTAAAATATCATCTAGATGTTGGAAAGCTTGGTCTTTTCCAGGGTCAAATATGTTACATGGCCTGCCCGATGCTTCCGGAACATTGTCGTATATGCTTCCGATTGAGCTTACAGAATTCCTTCTCTTCCCAAATCCAGATGAGAGAAAGTCCTGTGACCCACTGTGACTGATGCTTCCATCCAATGAAAGGTCTCCATCTTCTCCTGCCCAGTCAATATGGTCAGGGCTTTGAGAAATGGGGATTGGACAGATACTCTCGATTGACAGAGACTTGGGAAAAGTTCCGGGCTTGTGGTCCACAGGGAGATGGACCACACGATCCTCTTTCCTTTGACGGCTGTTGTGATTGGTTAACTTGGGCATCTCCCAAGTTAACTGGTAGTCCTCCAGGTAAAGGCATGCTCTGTGAGGCTTGTGCTGAGGAGCTTCCTGGCTAACATTGCTGCGACATATTGTATGTGACTTCCAACCAACATCTTTGGCAAATTTGGACTTGCTTGTGGTTTGTCCAGGCAAACTTATATCCGAAGTGCAGTGCAGACCAGAGGGTGGCTGGTGTTGAGTTACTGTTGAAATGCTTGTAGCAGCTGTCTCTTTCTCACGATCTTTCTTCTTAATTGACTCTCTCCTCCGTAAAAATGTTCGAGAAGGTCGCTTCACCTTCTCTCTCACGGATGGCAATGAAGATGACGATCCAGTTTCATCGTTTTCATCTTGGCTGGTTGAGACACAAATTGACGGTGAACCTTCACCCACTCTGACCTCACTGAAGGTTGCAACATCTGGAGAAGTTGTTTCCCGAGTACTGTCCAAGCTTAAGCTGCTAGTGCTGAGGTCAGAGGTCAGCGAGGTGACTTCTAGGAGACTGTTGTCACTCAGCACACTATCACTACTTCCTGAGGGTCTTAAGGTTGAGGCTCTGTTGCCAGGGACGACAGGACTGGGTGAAAGGGTGCGGAGACGGGACCATGTTTTACTCTCGCGCTGAAACGCCCAACGGGAACTAAGAGCACATGCGTCATCCTCTTCAGAGTCCTCACTCTGCTAAGAATAACACACAAACACACATTCAAATAACATAACGCGTTGTCTATTTATGAAGTATTAAACAGAACGAGAGAGGTTAGGCTGTGTGCCTTTGATGTATATAAGCCAGGTAGAGTAATAGTAGCTAAATCATAAGGACTTCAGAAGACTACAGTATAGTCTTATTTTTTTCTTTAAAAAAAGTTGAAATGCTGATATCCAGTGTAAGTGAGACCTAATGATGACAGTCAAGAGAACAGCAGCTGGCAGCAAACCAGATCATCACATTTGGAATTAGAAGTGGACAGCATGTCTGTTTACCTGTTTACACTGGAAATGAATCTCTAGGCTCATCGCAGCACATTTGTTTAGGGTCGTTAGCCTCCTAAACACACATACAAAGACAGAAAGAAACAGAGATGGCATATTGAGAGTTTTATGATTTAAATTGCCATGTAATTAATATGAAAATACATTTACATCTTGGTTGATGGAAAAGTGGCATAGTGGGTACAGATCTGGACCGGTAAATGAAAGATTAGAAAGCCCTGTGAAAGCCATGTGAGGCAATCCATGAACTCAATCTAGAATCAACAATCACAAATGGCCCTATTTACACTATATCTAATATCAGTCTCAGTGGACAGAATTAAAGACAGGTGTAAATGGGGCCTAAACAAGGAAACCATAATGATGGACAAAACATCACAAAGGTGAAAACATTTACATGTACAATATATAAAAAAAATAAATAATTTTAGATCACATGATGCACATCTAAAAGGTCAATTAATACAGGTGCTTAATAATTCTGGTAGATTTGAAAGCAGTAGCGTGATTTTGTGACTCACTGATTTTGGCAGAGACCCTTTACGAGTGGTCACAGCAAATGCATGTTAATACCTAGTTTAAATGGTGTACATGTTTCTTTGATTACTTTTTAGTTTACCCAAAAGTAGATGATGAAACTAGATGTTAGAGAACAGGCCCAATATGCCCTTAAGCGAGACACTTAATCCCAGGCTGCCCCAAAGACTGTCCCTTTAAATTGTGTATTGTGCGTCGCTTTTAATAAATGTTTCTACTGCATGAGCTTAAGGTGCTTATTATACGTTCATTTGTTTGGGACAAAACCACAAGCTGCCAACAGAAACATGGTATAAATAAGAACACAGTGACTGTTAATAACAGTTGTCAAGACTAAAAGCACTATTTGTTTGAATGTTTTTACTATTGAAAGGTGCAATGAGGGAGTGTGTGTATGTGTGTTTGTTTTTAATGATGATCGAGACCCCAGATGAACTGCATTAATGCCTCGCTTGACAGAGTGATTGATCTATCAGCCCATGTTTGGGGCGCACATCACACATTCTGTTGTAGAATGGCCTGATCTTGACTTCACTGCTCTGACCATCTGTGCACCATCAGCTCTGACATGACAGCACTTTTGTTAAAGGTAGAGAGGCATTCATCATCATGTCATTATCTGTTTATTGGCCTGTTTACAGTTGATTTACGTAACCTCGTAAGACCCCACCCGCAGAAAGAGAGAAAAACATACATTCATGAGCATTGTGCTCTCTTTGTTTGTTAATTAATTTTGTTAATTAACTTATTTTAACTCTGAGCATCTACATGCATGGAAAACGAATTATTTTTATTTCTGTGAATGTCTCCGTTATTGAAAAACAGAAACACCAAGAGACAGAGAACAATTCCCAACTGCCCTGATTGTACAGCTACGTGCATAAATTGACACACAGAAATTTGGCAGCCACACATACACACCCTCTATCTATATAGTCTGTTTGGACTCTGTCTGTTTTTTAGTCTGTTTGTTTGTTCCGCACCAATGGCCGCAGGATTGCTTTTGAACACATATAAGGAAAAACATTGTCTGGAATCAGTGGGTAGAGGATTGCTGGATTTTATAATGCTTTTCTGCATGATAGACCAAAACTAATCCTAGAAAACACGGGGCACAGAAAAATCTCCTAATAGGGGTGTGTGTTTGGTATAGTATAGCGAGTCACTGATTTAAAAATGAGTGTGCACATTTATTTGGCATTAAACTAATTAGTCTTGGTGAATAATCATCAGTAAGAAGACAATAAGAATAAAGGGTGCAAACAAAAGGCTTGCAGGACACTCACAAACACATACAGTACAACTACACAAACATCCACACAGTATTTTTCCTGCATGAAAAACATTAGACAGCTATTTTGCAAGCATGCAAATAGCTTTATAACAAAAGAATGAGACAATTGTTCTAATTAGTGGCGGAACCAAACCTGCAAATAATAAAATTCTTACAGAAACAGCTGGCTTATTAAACAACAAGGCGGTGCTCTAGAAAATGCAAATGTATCTGAGGTCCGAACGTGCTTCAAGTCATGGCTCTTATCAAAGGAAAGAAATGTAAAACATGTTTTCCACATTTACATTATCAAACACCGTCATCTGCCACAGTAATATGAATATTTAGTCACTGTTTTGAAGCAAAAGCCCTGGAAAGCACGCCTGAAGTACAGGATGACTGAATCTCATACCAGATTCCAATAAACAGCTGACAGACAGCATGAAATTTCATCTTGGCATTTTTGCTGAGGTAAACTTGGTAGTCCATTTCACCTTAAAGCTATTTGCCAACATGGCCACAGACTGACATATCCGCTCAGGCGGTGAGACAGACGCTGCGTGAAGCCACTTCACAGAGAGACAGTCAGGGATCTTTAAGCGCACTAGGTACCTGCTGTGGCAGAAAGATTAACTGATGAGCTCATCAGCTCACTAACGTGAGAGGTCCGTCATATAAACACACTGACGGGTTGCATGGAACATCAGTACTAAAAATTTATTATTTTCATATTATTTTTTAAACCTCATTGCGAGTTTGCGAGTTTCAGTACCTGAGCTGGATAGCAATAAACTGTAATTCAACACAATTCAGATTAGATCTTCAAAAAAGATTAAACATTAATAAAAAGACAATGACAGCAGCAAAAACATCCTCGTTTCCAGTGTTTTTTTAGTTTAAAATATAAAACTAGTTAATTAGTGACACTAATGAATTGTTAACTAGTGAATTGTTGAACCTATTGACAGCCCTAATTTTAATTCAACAGTTGACTGAGGCTGCTTATTTTTTCTCATGTATCATTTTAGTTTTAAATGTAGCTGGTTCTGATGGACACGTGACCAAGTATCCTACTGAAACCAAAATTCTGGTATCAGTCCAAACCTACAAACAATGCAGCTGGTTTTTCTTCACCTCTTTAAATGTAGATATCTGTGAACTGTGTGCGTGCAGGTTTCACTTTTCTTAATAGAGCTATCATGATGCGTTTTCTTTTTCTGTTTTTCTATATACCGTGTGTCACCAGCTGGTTTGGGACAGATGGCATATTCTCTCCATCTCTCTTCTGGTATCGCACAAGGACCAGAGGCTCCAGTTGCACCCTGGGAAATGTAATTTCCTCCTTTCTGTTTATTCACTATCTTTTAGAAAAGGCCACTCTGCTGTTGTGACCTGTTACTTAATCACTTATTCCACATGCACGGATGAAAAGAAAAAAAGAATAAAGTTCAGAATAAGAAGAAAATTTATAGAACAATAAAGCACAGAAAGACTTTCTGACACGAATGCCCCGTCTCCATGGCGATGACAGATGGGCATTGAAAGACCACCAAAAAAAAAGAGGACACCATCCCATGACACATGACTTACTATGTTAAATGTACATCAAAAAACATAAGCATCACCTAATCAGGCTATTACTGTAAGTGATTAATATGAATGCAGGTACAAGGTGAAGGAGACTAATGAACTCCCTCAGGTAGACGCTGTTTTATTGAATAGAATATTTTGAATGTAATTTATAATTAAGTGAGTAGGTGGTGGTTTCTCACCTGCATAATGCCTTAAGAGAATCACGATCCAGGAACTCATGGTCTCGCCTCACAGCGGAGATCTCGATGGGGAACAGAGAGGCTGTGCACAGACAGACACATAACTTCATTTATTCAAGTACATAATGAGGCTAATTAAAAACCTACTGAGAACAAATGTAACATTTAGGCCAGTGGTCAATAAAGGGGGAAAGAAATAGAGGAAGACAGATTAATTATAAGAATACAATGTATCACAAGAGAGATCACTTTTACTCTGAAATGCACCTATGATGAAAAATAATCTCTCTACAATTTCAACCTTGATTTAATATATCAAGATTTATATATATGCTCTGAAATGGCCAGGTTGATTTAATTCCTAAAATACAGTAACTATGTAAAAAATAAAGGCATGTTTTTACAAGACACAAGAATTATGATCTCTGTCATTTACATGCACCAATGTAACAGTTATAAACAACATATTGTTTAACTAAAGCTTTTTAATATATTTAAATTTATGATATATACAGAGCAGAAACTTTTGTAATAACAGCGATGTCTTAAACATAGACAACATTCTATGGAAATTACAGATATGTAGCAACAAATAACACTAACCCTGGGAAGCACTATTTTGAACAGAACAAAGAATTAGAACAGCAGTGTGTGTATACCTGTGTATTGTTTGTGTACGAGTATGTGTGTGTGTGTGTGTGTGTGTGTGCGCGCACTCCAACACTGCTGAGGTGTCCCATTTCCAGCTTTTGTTTCAATCTCCTTTCCTTCTGAGAAAACGCATATCCAACTAATGACAGTAGTGCAGAAACACTCTCAAAAAGCATTTGGGTCCAACAACTTACACAACAGCAAAAAGGAAAGCAAAACTAAGTTAGCCTGGTGCCAAGCAAAGTAAATTTCAAGTCAAGCCAGCCATTTCTAAAGCATCTAATACAGCGCTGCACATTCAGGGTTGTGTGAACTGAGCTGACATTTCCTTGGTAGAGAATGTGTGAAGTTCCAATTGTCCCTCACAACACTTGATTCAATCTCTTATTGTCAAAATTTTGAAATTATGAAGAACTGTAAGTGTCCTTATCATTTCAAGGAACATCAATAAGTTGTTGCCAAGGGCTTCTATGTCATTGTCTGTTTAAAGGAAATATTCAATACTTCTACTATTTCTCCTGCTGCTATTCACAAGAGCATTTCAGACATGCAGAAACAAAATACTTGGAATACTGTGTTTAGAACATCTAGACACTGCTTTTAAACATTAAATCTTGTTTTTTAACAAGAAACATGTCTAAAGAAACATGATAACATTGCTCATATTATACATTTATATTAGTTAGTTGATTTAAAGTATTTTAGACGTTTCTTTTTTTTTTGCCCCCACATTTTAGATATCTGGAGCATTTTTGTCAATTTCTGAACCTGGTCACAATATGTTGCTTAATAAAGTTATTTGAGACAGCAGCTACAAAGAGTCAAAGCACACACACAGGAACCCTGCTGTTTAACAACACAACATCCCCCTGATGCTTTATTAAGAACTCAACAGTCGGTGCTGAGATAAAAGTGGAAAACCTCTGTCAGTTACGCCGACGCTGGACCGACAGAGATCACACAATCCCTCAGTAATGACCTCTCCTAATTCAGAGCAGTTATTTAGCGACCAGTCATTGGATCAAAGTCGTTTTTAATGACCAAATCCTTTCTGTTCCTTTATAGTTATTTTCATGCAAATGCAATAAAGATGAATGAGCCCAGTTTGCTTTGATACATACTGGTGTAAGAAAACCTTCAATATGGGGCTCTACACTGCTAACAGCAGGAAAGTTCCAGCGACCGCAGCATCATTAATTCAGCACATCCCTGTTTCTGTCACAGTCGACGTAGGTCAAAAACCAATATAAGGGGAGGAGGGTACTGTCTGTTTATTCTGTGACAACAGGCAGGAAAAACACAACTCTGTCAGAGAAAGCTGAGCAGATGGCAGGTGTTTGTCAGGTTGCTTGAATAAGACAAGCGAACAGAACTGCTGTTGCATTTGCAATTTTTATCAGCGGGCAGAGTTTGAAAAGCAACTAAGCACAGCTGTTATTTTCTTTTCTTTATTTAATGGTATCAGCATTTGAAAAGGCGGCACAGAATGTTTTTTAAAAGCCCTTACACCTACAATAACGCTTTAGCAGTTGCTTTAATATAAGGCAACTCATAACATATTTGATGTATTTGTCTATGTATTTCCCGGAAAAAGCCGGTATTAATCCTACTATTGTTTAATTTCAGACATATGAAATTTCAGACATATGTCTGAACTAGCTGTACATCATGCTTTTCATTATTAAGAGAAAAAAACATTTTCACAACATTTTGGTCTTTGTTTGATATTCATGGGCCTGCGAAACCTAATAAGACAATTTAAAAAAACTGTGTTATCTGTATTCTGGTTCAGGTTTTGTCCCACCTGTGAAATTTAAGCGGCTAATATTAGAAAGTGTCTGTAGATTTGTCATTGTCTGGGTCACTGGTACATCTGCTTCATAAAAAACAGACTCAGTGACAGAATCCTGCCAGTGCTGGGGCTCTATAGGCCCCACACAGAATTTTCATAACACAAACTTTTTCAGACCACACATTATTAAAATGACTGAAAGCCAGCTTTAAAATGGGATAGGATATAGTTTGAGATTTCTCTTCACATATTTTACCACAAAATGAATATTTCTCACCCTCGTTGCATTCCATACTTGTAATTTTCTTCTAAAGGGGAAAATCCTGGTTGCTGTTTTTCATGTCACAAAACATGAATGAAGGCAGGTGCAGTGATATAAGAACTCATCACAAACAGCATCTGTATGGCTAATAGTCATATGGATTATTTTAATACTTTACTATATTACTTTACTTTATATACTTTAATGCCAGCTTTTGTAATTGTCAAGCTTATTAACAATCATTACATGGAAATTAAAAAATTCACTCTGTGTTCCAGAAAGAAAAAATCCTTGTGATTTGAAATGACATCAGGGTGAGTTAATGATCACAGAAGTTTCAATTTTGGCTGAAATATTCCCAATCTTTTTTTGTCTTAATTACTGGGCAATTTAATGGAAGATCTTGTCTGTTCAAAAAATGGTTCCAGTTTCTGCAGCCTGTAAAATGAGTCTGCATGAACTTTCCAGATTTATCTTCAGTGTATGTGAAATTGGGCAAATCAAACACTGGGGAGAAAGAAAACCAGCAAGACTAAAACAAATATTTTCAACACCTGTGCTATAGGAAACTCACTGGTTCAACAAAGCTTTAGACTCACAAACCAAAAAGGATTTGAACCAAAAGTCATCTGGTCTCAAGTCTATTTCCCCCATCACTAAGCCTGAAACATAACAATAACATTTAAGCTGTCTGCAGTGAAGTGCTTCCATCTATTCAGCCCTGAACAGGAAGCGAGAGAGAGAAAGAGAGAAAGAGAGAGAGCGAGTGAGAGAGAGAAAGAGAAAGAGAAGAAAGAATAAGACATTCCTGCTCTTTTATAAAATGACAAGATGGAAAACACCAGAAGAAAAGAAGACAAAAAGAACACTGGCACACAATGTTCAGGGGTAAAAGAAAGTGACTGAGAAAACAGTGAGGAAATGGAGGGAAGAGACTTTTGTGGGTTTTGTGAGTTTGATTACCTTCATACAACTGAGCATACTGAGGAAACCCTGCAGCTCTGAGCCAATCACACGCCTCTTTTGCTTCCACCTCTAAGAGAGAGAGAGTGAGAGAAAGAATTAATGAAATTTATAATACATGATAAAGATAATACATTATATACTCTTTGAGTTCTGTTGATTTAGGAAAATGAAGGGCATGTTTTAATTACACAATGAGCATTAAGCTCTTTATTCCTCAAAGAAATTAATTATGTAGTTAAAGATTACAAAGACTCTTATCAGTTGATTAAAAAGAAACATTCACAATATATCAATTAAATTTGATTTGATTATTCATATCACCATGAATAAGTAATGCTTAGAGTTATTTAGATAGGCTGTAATCTCTGGTCACATAATCAGTCGATGGTCAATGCTATTAAAAACTTTTTAGCATGTTAAAAGTGCAATATTTAGCTAAGCTTATGTGATCACTGCAATTCAATTCTTTGTAAATGAATAAACATATTTAGATAAAATCAAAAGGTTCATCCTGTTCCAAAACCTAGCTGCCTCACTGCCTAGTTTTCTAAGACGCTAGATGCTATTTTTCCAAGGTAGCATCATGGGAGCTCATAACCGATTTGGAATGCTCTACATACAAATAACACCCTTCATGTTAAAAACACTGGGGTCTCAACTCACAATTGATTTCAAATGACATTAGCATTTTGTTAATGTCACAATGCATTCTGGGATTGTCTTATTCACAGAGGATATATGCGACACTGCCTTTTGTGGAAAAAATATGACTTGAATTTAATGCCATAGGCAGCTCACTAGAGTTTGGAACAGAGCATATGTGTGCCTATATTTTACATAGTAATGAAGATATTAGTCCTCATCATAATAGTCTGAATAACTGAACAGATTACAGATAAATATGTGCATCCTTCACAACAAATTCAAATGTATTATAACCTGTCACCTGTCAAAAGTAAGAGGGATCATAAAAAAATTGCATTTAGTACTACCCTGAACAAGCCATTTTAAACGAAAGATGACATATGTTTACATATAGCCTACAAACCACAATAATAACTCAATTTACAAAAAACAGTTCAAAAGTTTACCTACTCCTAAAACTATGCGTTGTTACCTGGGTGATCAATGAGTGTTTTAATGTTTTGTGATTGTTTTTCAGAGTCCCTTGTTTATCCTAAGCCACCAAACTGCTAACTCTTCAAAAACTCCTCCAGGTCCTGCACATTCCTTACTTACCCAATATCTTCTGACCCCTTTCCATATTTGACCCCTTTCCAGCAGTTACATGAGATTCATCTTTTTACAGTGAGGTCAACTGAGGGAAATCTTTTTACAGAGGCTCAAGTAAAGGAAAAACTATGTTGAGAGCTAGGAATATGTAAACCTCTGAACTTTTGAAGGGATTCCTCTGTTTTTTCATAAATGTTTTTATTAACATTTTGCATATTCTGCAAGGGATATGTAAACTATTGACCCTAATTGTTTATCTATATATAGACCCCTGGTCTACTGAAATAACTAAGCTACAAAACAGATTTCTGGGGTTGATCCAGTGACTGATAATTACAAGTTACATTAAAACATTCATATTAGAATACTGAACTGTGTGACAGTCTGTTTGCATCAATAGTTTTGAAAGCTGAAACCTCATTGTCAAAACAAATGTGTAATCACAAAACTAAATCATAACATTTCAGGCATCTTAGACCATCATATTACACAACTGCAAATAAATGGTACACAACTGTTTATTGGTATTTAGTTCATCACAGTTAACTAACTCAATAGCCAGATCCTCAAAACCAAGAGAGAAAAGCCCTGACAAGATGCATTCCCACATTACAGTCTCATCAACATCTATTAAAACACCCAACAAACCAATAAATCTAATGCTGAAACAGATTTCATTACCATACAGACGATCTCATTAAAAATACTATTTAAAGCTGTCAGTCAATGCCTTCCATAGTGGAATTAAAATACATGGGAAAGATTCTGAGAGCAAATTATAGTTAAATGATTCCCATCACTTTCACTCATGTTATTATTATTCCAGTACTACCATTAGATCCCAAGGGCACAAAAGAGATTCCACAGTTCATTTATAATAGGAAACATTGAAAACTCTTTAGGACCTTCACAGCACACTGATAAACATTAAATATTCTCATGTCAACAACTAGCTTGTATGTATTTAATTACAGACTTTTAACAGTAAGTCTGAGGAACCACAATAATCCTCGTTTGGGGGAAAAATAGTTTTTTAAATTAAATAAAGTGACTGAGAAAAGGATGGCATACAATTGTGATTTTAGACAGAAATCCCAATGGAAACAGAAGATCTGAATATTTATTTGATGAGACCACAATTAACCTGTGAGTCCTTTGAATGGCAAAAAGCCAGTTAGATCCATAAGCAGGCTGACTAGCCAATGATATGGAGGCAGATTATGTGCAGATAAACTGATATCGTTTAACAAAATAACCCTGTCAATCACCACAGTAGCGAAGTCATCAACATGACATGACTTATGACAAATATAAAAACAGCAACAACTAGTCAAATGTGTGTAAATGTGTGAGCCAAATCTAAAATACCCTGAGCTTTCAAGCTTTGCCTGGAACACAGAGTCTCTGTTGTCATAAGCAGGTTATGCTTATATGGCTGTCAGGAAACTCTGCCCTATTTGACAGCCAGGCGATGTGGGACCAGGGGTGGATTATGAAATTGATGTGCCCTGGGCATTAAGGTGGGGATGCCCCCTCCACGGTCATTTCGCATTCGCATCCTAAGGGGGGTGTGCTTAGGCATTTCGCGATTCTGTTCTGGGGCCCTCTTGGACATTTACCAGTGCACCCTGTTGGTCTAATGCCCTGGGCACATGCCGGTAGACCAGTCCATTAATCCATGCCTGACTGTTGTATGCTGAAAGCACCTCAGGAAAAATATCTCTTTGACACACTGAATCAAAAGAGCCCTTTCAAATACACAGAATGTGGATGAAATGACACTCTAATACATCTCATGTCGGAATAACAGTCTTTAGATCTACGGTTTTTAAACATAGTACTTCAGTTAAGCCTTTAAAAGCCTAGATATCTAAAATATTTTTCAAGAAGAAATCTAAGACCTTTACCAATCTTTTTGGTATGATTTTTTAACTTGCCTTAAGTATTCTATGAAACATTTTGAAATGTATTATGTGCTGATTATTGTGAAAAACAATTATGATAAAATATACTGTGTTTTTACTGTACATTTCTATAAAGTCTGTAAAAAAAGTAAAATTGAGATGCAAAAAAGCTACAAAAAGTGCATATTCTCTGTAGAAGCTAAATATCCAAAGATAGAGATTTAATTCTGGAAGCATAAGCACAAGGACATATTTTCATTTCAGATGCCAGCAGAATTCAGATATCCAATATTTAAAATCTATATAGCTGTAGAACAGATGCATATTCAGGTACATATGAACATAAATGGTCACGTACACACAATTTTCATGCCTATGATCAGATTAGCTTCCTCAGTTTCCTGTCTCCATGCTCGGCCCCGTCAACATTCCAGAACTCCCAGACTCCCAGCAGTGCTGCGGGATTTCCCGCCCAGACGCCCACATTTCTACTGCCTCCATATCATACACTTCAAGTCATCGAACACATTGCCAACCAGTCCATTCACATGCTGTTTACCATTTACCACTATGTTACAAGTTAAACATTTATACATCAATACTGCCTACTGTGTTGCATGTCCATCACCATTATTACTGCTATTAGTACTACTAAAACAGAGGAATCTTAAGATTATTGAATAAAAAACAGGGTTCAAACTGGCATAAAACTGAACAGTATCCTGAAGCTGTTTCTCATCTCAGAAAAGGTGGAAACCCCCTTAACTTAAAGCGTTTCTTTTTTCCTCTTTTTCTCCATGACCCCTCCCCCTTCTTTTCCTTTTCCTTTTCCCAACCTCTCCTTCTTCTCTGCTAAATAAACAGGAAGTTTGAAGAGTTTGGGAATTAAAATTAAGTTATAAGGTGATATTGACCCATAGGAAAGAATCAAAGTTGATATCCCTTTAATATCTCAATTATTTCTCCTAGACAACCAGAAGATTAAATGGAAAGCAAATGGAAACCTTTGCTGAAGTCTACTGTGTCTCAGATATTATTTGAGAAAAAGACCCGTTTCTCAAATCCCACAAATGTCTTCAGTAGTTTTAGAACAACACAAACTGAGCTCAGATTTGCCAAGTCTGCAGTCAAATTTCATTATTATTTAAAATTTCAGTATAAACTTAGACATTTCTCATCAATTTACCCACACACAGACTATTTTAGCTATACAATGTACATTCATTTTATAGCTACCTGCTTCATACTGTATTTTAAAAAATTGTCCCATTTGTTTCTATCTTTACTTATCCTAAGCAATTTTAGTAGAAACACCCAAGACAATGTTGATATTTAAATGAAACACAACTGAGATCTCCATCAGATCTCCTGAGCTTTGAAAGAGCAACCTTGGAGCAATACAATTTTCCTCTAGGGAGATGTGCTGACACCATGATGATTGACAATTAGGGTTTGATCTAGACATTTGTGTATAGGCAAGATCATAGTATAAGTATTGTCATAACACAGTAACAGTAACAGTAATAGTTATTTTGATAGTTTTTTGATAGATTTTGATAATAACACAGTTATTATAATAGTTTAAAATGGTTATTTCAATACATTTATCACAGACAACAAGTGTAAAACGGGAAAGTGTGTTAACGTAAAGTTAAGTTTTTTTAACACATCAAAAACACATCAAATCTGATATCACCATTCAGACTGAGACAGAAAAGAGATCTATATAAAGAGATCTACTGCTTAAACTTTACTAGTCGACACATTTACACCATCATATGGTATTTTACCATCATCTCACCCAGCTTTCTCTTGAACATTGATTTTGTCTAGAGGATAAAAACTATTTATGATGCTCATTCATCAATGGTCATGAGAATTCCTCAGCAGAACGGCCCTCACAAACATCTGTCTGATTTTTAAAGCCTTCATTGTTTTCAACTGCAGTTGCAAAACTCAAACATTATTAAAGGTTTTCATTTCATCTCCTGTCATCATCTGCCACATTACCACTGACCCTCACTATAAATGTACACAAGATTTCTAGTCATTTAATGATAAAAGACGACCTAAGTGCTTTTAGGAATAATTAACTGAGCGACAGATGTCTGAGACTTCATTATTAGCCATTACAACCCCTAGTGAGAAACCAGATTCATGTAGTTCCAGATTCATGATTCACGTCCAGCACTAACACTTCTGAATCGGCCTCGGGCCTATAGCTTCACTGGGGTCTTATTAAACATTTGTGCTGTCTCCTCATTATGAGGGTGATAGACATGCTGAGAAGTCCTTGATGACTCTGCCCTCTCCTGAAAGATCAAGACAGTGCGTTAATAAGTCACCAATTCCTGAGCATGGCTTAATGTTTTAAAAAACAAGGGTGAAAACTCTCTATCTTGCATTTCTCTGTGGACTTCTGTTTGACCTTCTGATATAATTAAGGCACCACGTGTTTAACCATTCATGCCACAGCCTGCCTCACATTCATAACATCTTCACAACCAAAAGACGTGCCACAGCGGAGCTAAATTAAGCCCTTCCAGGAACAGTGATAGAGTGTATCATTCAGTGTGTATCAACATTCCTCTCACAGCTGTTTTAAGAGCCCCCTTTGAGGTTTTACAGCTTTCATAGGGTGATGAAATACCGTAAGTGCCTCTGTGTGTTAATATAACACGGGTGTACCACACAGCTCTATAATAAGACCCTTTAAACATATGCTAATTTTACAAAATACTATGTAGAAAATAGTTTAATAGCCCCTAAAAAACATGCTTAACCTTGCAAGAATCTTGTGTCTCCTTGAAACGAAAGTAATCAGGGACCTTCATGTATAAACATGGCATTCACAAACTGGATTCGAAAAGCGGATGTGCTATTTTCTATTCACACACTGGGGTTTATAAATACAAGTGTGAGATGAGAAAGTCTGTCACACAAACATTCTATCATACACATGTAGTCCTTTACCAGTATTGACCCCTGCAGTTTAAGAATGTAATCACAATTGACTGCACACTCATCACAAAATTAACTACAAAAGTATCATTGATTTATGAATACGTCTGTAAATGTGGCAGCAATCCAAGAACGTTTAGACAGTATTTTCAAAGAAAACTGTGCAGTATGTTTAGCCGACAACTTTTTGATTTCATATGGTTGGTCTCTATTTCTCTCTTATATTGATATTGATGTTCTGAAATGTTGACAGCCGATGTAACTTGCTACCAGTTTTTCTCCTGGTAAACCTGCAAAGAAACCAGCCAAAAGAACACATATACATGCTTCCTTTTCACCATCAACTTCACTGTCTCTTGAGGGGTTTTCTTTGATCCCTTCTTTGGCTCTACTATTATTTCTACAAGCAAATTCATTACAAACATTGTCCATAATTATATGGTTAAAGGTTCATGACTAATCACAAAGTTATGTTAAAAACCATCAGTAACTTACACAGCACAAAAAGCACGTTACTGTGTGATTAAGATCTAAATGTAGTATTTTAAGGTTCGAAATATGCCATAGGTATAAGTTTATAAACCTTAAAGCAAATGAAAATTCAAAGGATTGTGTCTACACAATGTTTTACTGTGGATGCATGTCACACCTCTCAGCTGTCAGAGCTGAAATCTCACCACCTCTTCTTACTTGTGAACCTGCAACACTCTGCTTTTAGAAATCAATTAAACACATTCCTCCACCATTTCCCATTGATTCCCTGTCATGTATTGCATTCAAAGTTCATTTTGGCACTGAATCAATGAGATGCTCACCGACATGAGAACAGGAAACACAAAGGGAACATAAGCAACTGTAATAGACTTGTTTGTTCCTGTAAATGCACATGATTTGTATTTTCTTTTTAGGGTTTGCCGTAGAAAACTGATGTGCATGTGTGTTGTCATTTACATTCAATAAGCACATTGTTGTTCCTTCCCGTCCTCACTGAAATGTGCTTCTGCTTTTAGGCTTTAGTAGGTATTTAAGTTTATGCAATCAATCCCCATAGACAACAGTCTTGCTTTAGTGTGTCTTGTGACACTAAAATGTGAACACATCTCAGTTTTAGCTGTTATTCTCTTGCTATTCTATGCACTTCCAGCAATTATCTCTGGTACTGTTTGTGGTTCACTTAAAACGAAGGAAAGCTGCTTCTTTGGGAGAGGATTTATCAAATCTTTCTGAGACATCTTTCAGTAAATCAGTTAGCAATGCATATGGTGGCCATATCGACTTTACACACTTGAGGAAAACTCCACCACAGAATGAAAATTCTCTCTGAATATACTCACCATCATGCCATCCCAGAAGTTCATAACTTTTTTAGCTGAACATAGTCAGAGTTATGTTAAATAATACCCCAGCTCTCCCCGGCTTTATAATGGCATTGATCAGGGTTCAGTGTTTTGAAGCTCCAAAAAGTACATCCATCCATCATTAAAGTAATCCAAATGACTCCAGTGGATTAAAATATGTCTTCTGATGTAAAATGATATATTTGTGAGAGAAAAAGATTGTTTTGAGGGTGATGAAGGGTGATATATGGTGATGAATACGCCGGCTCCACATAAATAACTTCCATGTCACATGACTAGTGATCACATGCATTCTGATGAAACACACAATCAATGTGCTGCCATATTTTAATTTAGTGCTTTATATGGATACGTGACTTAACAATTGCTAAATAAGCTCAAAAATGTTCAATATTTTTCTCAAAAATGAAAGTCAAACACCTTGGGATGGCATGGTGAGTAAATTATTAAAGAATTTTTATTCTGGGATGAAGTTTCCCTTTAATACCAAAGTTGCATTCACACAACAAATGGAAATGCCAGTGGGGTGCTGTGCTTATACTGTAAATGTTCATTTCCACTGAGCTAAATCAGGCATTAAATTTAGGATCACATTCAGACATTTAAGAGTCTTTTAGACAGAATATGGTTAAAGAACCTGTAGAACATTTATACTTAAACCCCATGAAACACCATGAAATTTGCCATTCAACTTTTCATTCAAAGTTTCCATTCAACATGTGTCTTTCTATTATTGCTGTTCCCCAAATCCCTCTCTGTCTAAATAAAGCATAGCATGTACTAGCACATCATGCATTCTGTACAACAGCATTTTGTACAATATGCTAAATATACGTTTAGACCAATTGAAAGTACAGAATTTATGCAGTCAAGCTTCTGATGTTTACACAACCGGGATCAGTGCAAAATAACTTCAATAACTAACATTTGAAATGAACGTTCCATGATTAATAAGCCACACGCCCACTCTCAGCCCCATACAGCACAAAGAGCGGCACTGAGCGGGTAACAGTGATTTGTAGTAAGCCTGGGTAATCCCTGCTGCATGAACAAAACAAACCAGAATTAGACTGGGAGGCATTTAAATCAGTTACAATCTTGAAGCAGGGGAAAGAAACCACATTAAATATCCCTATGAGCTCACAACCACCAGAACTTCTAAAGAATGAAAACATATTAGCAGAGCAAAAGAAACATTACATCTCATTTTGAATGCCTGTCACATTAACAACTGCGACTACATTAACATGAGAGCTTCACTGGCCATCACGATTGTGTTATATGTATGCCTGCGAGTGTCTGTAGCTGTTTTGGTAGGGCGACCTTGAATTAAATCGGATTTAGTGTGAACCCGCTTTTTGCTAAAAGGGAGTCTTACTATATACTAGACATATGTTTGTGTGTGCTCCTTGTTCCAAAGTGTCCAGTTACTGCTTGAACTTCTTACTCCATGAACCAAGTGGTTTAAGATGATTAAAATTATGTGTGTATAACAAACAGAACACTGAGAGCACTGCATTGAGAGAAAACAGAATAACAGACATGCAGTGTAATTACACCCCCATTTGAAAATTTTAAACTATACACAGAGCTACACATACACACTGATTTCTGTAGGCTGTGTAAGAGAAGAACAACTGACAACAACTACCTTTCAAGTGACTTTGAAGCACAAAAGTCAAACTCCATCTACATTAACTGGACCATTCAAGAACTTGGTCCTGTGATACATATATCTTAATGTGTTTGAGCAGAGAGGTAGGTAAAATAAAGGGGGGGGGGGGGGCTTATCAGCTTTATAATGCTATTAGTTTGATAGTATAACATCAGATATTAGTTTGATAGTATAACATCTGCCCAGTAATCCTTGCTGAAAGGCATGTGGGTGGACACTAGCCGTTCTAGTTTACCTAAGTTTACTGCTGAAGCCACCAGTTGGCAGAGACCTCTGCTCAGTCTTTAAGTCTTAGTTTTATGCAAAATTTGTGGGGCAAAAATGGTAAGGCACAAACTTAGACATTTCTAAAAGTGGGCGGGACATGTGTTGCTCAGTTAGAATGACTGCTCCGCCTCTGTGTTTGAGCATGTTTCTGACAACTCTATAACGTCTTTGTATTTCTGATGAGATTCAAAGGTCATAGTACATTTCTCCACAGTCACAGCTTGTGCCTGCATATTTCTAAGAACTCTGTGTGTGCGATTTGAAATGTCTCTATGTTTCTAACGATTCTGCATTTTCGAAGAGTCTCTGTGTTCTTCAGAAGAGCCTCTGTACTTTTTAGAAGACTTTCTGAGTAGTCTCTCTGTTTCTGAATATTACAGTGTTCCTAAAGAATAGAAAGTGTATTTGTGCACAAGCTGTTGTGAACTCTCTGAAGATTCATTTCCAGATACTCACATATGTTTGATTCTTTTCAATGGATACATACCAAGAGTCTTATGTTTCTGACTGAACACATTGTACCCAGGCCAGATGCATCAATTATTTACAGATATGCCAGTAACATTTTCCTCATCGTTCACCCAGGATCCATCATACACAGTTTTGGGTGTGTCTGGATAGGGAATTTGAATAGAACGGCTTTAAACCTGGTGTCACTAGTTCTAAGGAAAAAACACTTTAGATAGAAGCATCTGCTGTATGAATAAATAGCATCTGTGGAAGTTGTGTATGTGTGGAAGGAAATGTTTTCTGTGCTCTTGCTGTTTATGTGTGTGTGTGCTTGGCTCAATACAGCTCATTGTTCTTAGCGGTTCTTTGGCTTCTTCCCACAATTCCACAGTTCACCTCTATTTACCCCAATTACACTTTTCCTTGACTTCTACCAATCCTGCTTGCTGCATCTCTGCATCTTACGCATCTCATCCTCTTCTTCCCCAACAAACAAACATATGTATGATTAACACTCCTCACTGACCGACATCAGTTTTAGGGTTTAAAGGTCAATTCTCACTAAACTCTGTGTTATAAGCAGCGGGATGTTTCCGTACCAGCTTGTTCAACGGCTAGCTATTTAAATACATCAGCCCTAATCCACACACACACACACACACACACACATTTCAGTCTAATATAGCGGAATTAGTTTATTAGTATATGTGGGATTGCAGTGCAGTACTATACAGTAATTCTCCCACAGTCTAAAGTGTCTGATATGCGTTAATATAAACAATATCATCCCCTTAGTCTTTAAGTGATGTCAAATCTCATGGACACGGTCAACACAGCTATGACTCAGTCAGCCACTTTCACAAAACTTTCAGTTAACAACTACCAAGAGACACTTAGTATGGAGACCACATTTGCCAGCATTGAAGAATAAAACAAAGTTAAAACTTACCATGACCCTTTCGATGGTGTGGAGACGACCTCTCCATCCTAATCACTTAAACTCCAGAGATCCAACATTACGACTTTAAAACATTCACAAAATGCTGGAAATTGCCTGAAAAGCCATTTACACAGCTAAAGCCTGTTTAATGCCAACACACAGGTTTATAATTTCCCAAACAGTTCAATCAGAATTTTTTTTTCCAATCAGGGCCATTCTGAGCTGTCACGCTTAGCCAAATCACCTCTGAACACTGAAGTAGGATCTGATGTACTGCAGTAGCATTATCCTGAGGGGGAGGGTGTGGGGGGTTTGGCCCTTCCTGCCNCCCCCCCACTTACACCATCTGGTTCCTAAGACCAAATGTTCTAGCTTACAAAACTACTCCTTTACGTACGACACTATAAGTGTTTGTGTGCCCCAACATGCTAAACGAGTTGAAACTCAGCAATCAACAAAGGCCTGTCATTAGCCTTATTAGACTTGTGTGTGATTAGGCCCTGGGGAAAGTGCTGGGTGCCTTATAAAGTTATTAAACCTGGTGAAACAGCACATACCAACCAGCCTTGCACACCTGCACTCCTCAAATAAGGAGCATATGTGTGTTACTGTGCTAAACAGTTACAGGTATGGATCGGTTTTGCTGAAAAGTAACATTTTACCACTTAACATTTGTTTTGAAAAAATGAAAATGGTGAACTGAACAGTATATAAAAAATAACACAACTAAAAGGAGTCTGTTTAATTACATTACATTAATTACAAGTTACATTGACGTATGCATTTGGCAGATGCTTTTATCCAAAGCGATTTACAGGGCGTTCAAGCTACACATTTGATCATGTGTTCCCTTGGAATTGAACCCACAACCTTTTGCACTGTTAATGCAATGCTATACAAGTTGAGCTCCAGGAACACTTAGTTATGTGCTTTTTGAAGACAAGTATAAATAAAACACTAGTGTGTCCTGCTGGATGATACCCGCTCAATTGTGACTGGATCAAAACTTAGACAATCTGTATAGTCATTTCCTGTTCCCCTGGATTTGCTGTAATTCCTTGGGTCCTATCAGAGTGAGGCAAGAGGAAAGGAGTGGTGGAGGACAGACGGTTCAGGAAACAAGGGATCAGACAGGAAATCACAAAGGAAAATGTCACTGCACGAAAAGGGTGTGGCTTTGTCATACACGCATCACTTCCTTTTCGATGAGCCTCTTTGATGTCAATCAGACACAAGATGTGCAGCAAACAGACATACTCACACCAGCAAAGCAACATCTTAGACACAGAAATACAAGCAAGCAAGAGTGAAACAATGAGACAGGCAGAGAGCTAGTCAGGCTAGAAGAGAAAGACAGACAGACGATGTAATCTAAAATAGGAAATGAATGACAGCGAGTGACTCAGCTTTGACCCCACAAGACGGATGGACACTAAAATACTCAGAAGCCAATCATAGCACGCTAAAGGCAATATCAACTCTCTAACTGTGACAAACTGAGCAGAAAACAGCCATGGCATCTCCTCTCTCTCTATTTCTCACACACATATCACTTCTAAAGCATATGCATATCAATAAATACACAAACATACAGTAAGATTTATCACCTCACACACAATCATACCTCTACACACAGCATTTCCACTTCAAACACAAACACAGCATGACTACCTAACACACACACACAAACTAGCAAACGGATGGAAAAATCTCAAAATCAAAAGCTACTTTAAACACTTCAGAAATCATCTGTAGTGTTAAATGTGTCTTATTATGTTTTAAAGTAGTGTGTTTAACCCGTTACAAACCCATAATATTTACTGTAGTTAAAATTATCTTCCATGACTCCTATTTATTACATTTCATTAAACATTGCCCAGCAAAGAGAGTATTCAAAAAACACTCCTTTTTATCTACAATGTATCTTTCAATTGATATAAAACTACGAATGTCTCCAACAGATGGCTTCTTCTGACTATAGAATATAGAAATAATAACAAAAGCTCATTGCATATCTATATCCACATTTTATGCTATTTTAAGATTATACAAAGAAACCAGGGCACTTACATTTACATCATTACATATGCATGTCAGGGTAATCCTAAAATACCATGGACTGGTAGCATCGCGCACACAGCATGTGGCCTGTCTGGACACAAGCCTATTTGGGCTAGAGCTCTAAGAACAGCTGTTACTTAAATATTTCATTTACAGTCGATCACACAACACACAAGCACACACATGCACTTCTGATGATGTTTCTGCAGTAACGCCTGTAACTTCACTTTGTTTTCTGCTGTGACCTTTCACAAACACACAGCACAGTGATGACCAGAAGAAAAAGAGAAGTGAAAGATAACGAAACAGAAAGTGAGAACGTGTTAACTTAAGAACACTGTTAACTTCCTCCTGCAGAATCTCGTGGGTTGTTTGCAGTTCAACTGTTTGTTTGTGCATTCAGGCCCTTTGGTAACTGTTGTGCTGTGCTGCTCTTACAAATGTTTCAGCAGGGAGCAGACAAACAAGTTTCATCTGTTGAATTTTACAGCGTTCTGATACAGACGATGGCAAAAGCTTTGGTCATGAAAGCAAAAAATTAACTTCATCAAAAGTGCAGTTACTATTAGAAGAACCAAAGATGAAACTATCATTTTGGTTTAAGGTTAACTAGCCAGACCACTATGACCAGACCAACATGACGGACCGCACACCTACTGAACAGGTCAAGATCCATCTCAGATCCCATCCACACAACTTTGCCGCTTGACTTGCTTTCCCCCACGTACTCATAGAACTAAGATCAGATTAGAACTAAACCACTGACAGCAACATGAGGCAGCATTTGTCCCTGTGTTGTCTGGACATCAAATCCATCTATATAAAACATAATGTAGAGAACAACCATCAAATGGCTGCAAAAAGACTTCAATAAAATAGCGATGAGAAAGCATTGATTTGTTTCAAATTAGAGTAATAAAATTACTGGCAACTAATATTTCCACTTTTCTTTTAGCGATCTAAAGGTCTCATTAATCTCATTGAATAACTTTAAGACACTAAGAGGAAGGAAATAATTCATCGGGCGCCATTAAATAATATTTTCCCTCTCATAAAACGTACAAACAACCATAAATAGATATAGATAAATGTCCCTGCAGATAGCCCAAAAATATAAATAACTGTAAACACAGCTTGTTTATTGCTTCCCTCTCCCTGTATTTCTGTTGATGAGTAAACATATTTTTTTCTCACTCGTTTCGTTTCACCAGGATGAATGCTTGAATTCAGATTATCATTTATTATATAAGTGATAATAATTATTTTAGTGTAAAGACTAGTTAGCATAGCATGCTTGCTTCCTTGTGGTTTACAATCTATGTTAAACGTACTGTGGTAAATAACTGTTTAAAGCTCGCCTCCTTTGAGGTGATGTTCTGCCAAGGTTTCTACTGTACAGAAGTTCTATTATATTTAGAGTTCTTTATATTCACCTGTGATGAATATTCAATGTTAATCAGAAACCTTGAGATAGATAAATCACACACACTCTCAAAACAAAAAGCCAAAACAGAACACTTTGCTTTTCTAACAAATTTTTCTTGGTTTAAACAAGGATTCACCATTACATGATTTACCACATGATGTTATTAGGCTTATCACAAGTTTTCCATATAAATCACATAAAAGAATAAAAATTTGCTGTGTCAGAGTAAATTCTCTGTCACAGCAGTCAGATTTTGAAAGTGTGCTCTGCTCCTCAGTTTAACATATAAATGACAAATGCTTCCCTCTCCTCTGGGGCAAACAACTAAAGATGATAAAAAGTCCACTGACTTAAAAAAATTAAAGACAGGGATTGCACTTCCAAAAAGGGTTAATTACGGCAACTGGCAAACTAATTAAGATAATCAGTCTGTATGGAAATGGAATACTGGCGCTGTCATGTTTGTAATGGGTTTGTAAAGTTTATAATGGGTTCAGCAGAAAGCTGACGCATACATCAAATATTTTAGAGATTGTTAAGACCAGAGATGAGGACACACACCAGTTATGTTAACTGAATGCAATTTTGGCTTCTTTCTCCATATTAAAGATTTGAGGACAGACATATTATTAGTAGTGCTAGGTTACTGTATTTTTATTAAGATACAGTGGCTGTGTCTTGAAACCTAGTAAAGTGCCTACCTAAAATGCACTTTTGAACTTTATAGGCACGTACATAAGGATTACCAAAACTGCTGTCTAGATAGGCAGCTCACTGTTTTGAGACTATGAAAAGATAGCAGCGTAAACTGATCCGTCATTTTAGCTCACACCTAAATGAATGTAAAATACACGCAACTTTAACACTAGTCTGCTGTCCGTGTAAGTGAAAGGTTGTTAGGCTCGCTAAAATGAATGGATCTCTTATTTTAACCTTATGTAAAAACGTGGCACAGCATGTAGAGCAGTGTCGGCAAAGCTCTCACGTAACAGTGTTTAACTTACCCTGGAAAGTTTAACCATGGTAACCAATGTTATGGTCAAAATACAAAACCGTTTTGGTTTCTTTGGTTATTTTTATAAGATCCTTTAACTTGTTGTTTCTATACAACGTGTAACCATGGCTGTCATCATAAAGAAATTCATTTAAACATATGGCAAATTAATTATGAAAGCTTCATGCACTGCTTGAATGCGCTTCCACATTATAGTTATTCTTTCGTAACTATGCTATTTATGTCGGAAGCCATAGTAACCACTGTAAAAACATAACCATAACTTACGTAACTATGCTATAACTGTCGGAAACCATGGTAACCATCGTAAAAAATAGCGTTCAGCAATGTAAAACGTAAATATGCGCTTTATTATTAAACCCCACACACTTGTATATTTATTTTATAGTATAACTAACATATCAATTGTATTTTTTATTTTCTAAAGAAAGTATAATCGGACAACTTTTTGTGCCCTGCCAGAAAGGTTATAACAGTTGTTCGTTGCTGTATGACCAGATGCCCTAGGAGAAAACCTCCAAACTTACCCGCTATCTGACGCCGTTTCGCCTTCCTCCTTAGTAAAGTTAGGGCTCTGTATGTAGATTCTCTGAACTGTGATGTTAGACCTCTCGCCTGTTGCCCATTACAACTTTTATCCATTTCCAAACTCGTCTTTGCCCGATCTTCTCTGACTTCTGAACTCGATTTTTAACCCCGGATTTTTCCTCCCTGATAATTTCGAAGAGTTATACGTCTTGCTTCACAGGCAAACTCGTTCATGTTTCTTTATTAGTCAGTAGCGCCACAGTTTCACTTGTTTTAAAAGATCTAATTAAAGGACTTTCCGCAGACGCTGCCCTATAACCATTCAAACCGCGAAGAGTCATGGGATTTGAAGTCTCTGTGGTTGTGCGTCTTTTAACTGTTGTAGTTTCCGCCCTGACGCCTAGCGGATCTATGGTAAACAGTCTCAAAAAGGGTAAACGGTCTGTCTACCGTAAACGGTCTGTCTAGCAGAGTAAAAGTATATATAATAATAAAACTAAAATTCTCGTTGTACCCTACATGCATATGTTTTCAATAGTATAATATTCTATTATATACGGTCTGTTCAGTAGAGTAATATTTTTTATGACACAGCCTTTTTTTATAAATGGCATTTTTAGTTTGCAATTTGCCTTTGATGTGTTTAGACTAATACATAAATCCCACATTTTTTCATAAAGAGACCTATGCAAGTACACAGAAACAGCTACCCCAAAAGTTTTGTAATAGTTACTATTACCTTTTTTATTAGCGTACAGTAAGCAGCAATATGTTAATTCCAGCAGATGGAAGGGTTCCTTTAAACAGTGTTGTCTGTTCTATGCAGCGTGACCCTACTCTGCACCCCTTAGCATACAGCGTGAATCCAATCACTGACCCAACCAATAAGATGGCTCCCAGTGCTGCTGCTATTGTAGACTGATACCTCTCTGACTTTGATCTGAATGAGGGTGTGAATATGCAAAGTAAATATCCCACACTCACAGTACAATGCTTTCCAGACAATGTAAGCAAATAAAGATTTGCCATGAGTCTGATGACTGATGAGTACATTTCTATAATAAGTACATTTCTAATAGTGGTTTACATGATAAAGAGCAGTGGAATAGTGAAGCAATCAAACTCAGTAAATGACCTTTAAGAGAAAAGACACAAAAAACAATAAACAACTGAGGGAAACTAATTATGAAACATACTAAATGATGCTTTGTTTTAGGGTTTCTGTATAGAATATACAGTTTGTACAGTCTAAAAGTCATTATGTCTATCGAAAGTGCCCATAAGGCATAAAAACAAGTTTGTATGCGTCTGTGTGTGATTAACAAGAATCACAACCACATAAGCTTGTTTGCTGAGTTTGTTCATTTAAACAGTTTATGGGGACCTTTAGTAGTTTTCCGACTATAATAAACTACAAACATTCAAAACCATTTAGAATTAAAATTCAATAAACCATTTTCATAATCAGTAACATAACACTGTGTCTAAAAATAAGCAACCTAATAGCTAAGTAATATTGTTGTGTATCTATCTGAAAAGTCATATTTTGGTGTTTCTGTAGTCCGAATGTAAGGTAATTATTCAGAGTTTGGCTGCTACAACTGGTACACATAAGGAACCTTCATGCTGCAAAGTCTCTGGTGAATAATTACATATTAGATTTCATGTCATCTATCATCTGAGGTGTGTTTTAAATAGTATGATCTACTTTCTGTGTCACGTGATCAAAACAGACAACCATCACTTTCCAAAAATGCAACTGTGTGACATCTAGACCACAACATGAATACAGGAGGTCAAAGGGTTCGAAAACAAATAGCTGAAGATACAGAGATATAGACAGAGCAAGAGATCATGAAATATTACTTTGCACAGAATTCTACTCCTTGTTCGTACAAGTACGTTCGATTAAATTATATTTCTAGTGCTTTTCTCATTGTGCATTGTTGCAAAGCAGCTTTACAGGAAACAGTTTAGTAAACAAAACTATGCAAAATGTTTTTTTTTTAAATGTCACCCAATAAGCAACTAGGCAAAGAATTCCAAAATCCATAAGGTGCTATATGTATACCAATACTTAGTGGCTTTGTTAAAGTAATTTTAAAAATTTGTACAGCTTTCCTGTAGCTCAGTAGTTAGAGCATGGCATTAACAACACCAAGGTCATGGGTTCGATGCCAGGGATTGCACATACTCAGAATCATTGTGTATTATAGTGCAATGTAAGTCACTTTGGATAAAAGCGTCTGCCAAATGCATAAATGTAAATTTATATTCACTTCATTACAGTCTAAGGTACTTTAGCCTGTTACTCTTAAAACATGGTAAGTAAAGCCATTAGGCTTTAATAAAATTCCACATGCTTACCTGTGCTCCTCACATGACAGCAGTTCATATGTCAGCTTTATATTTAATGTACAAGGTTTTCTTTAGATTAAACTCAAAACATCTGCCAATATGGCTTAATTATACATTTGAAGGAATAGTACAGACAAAAATAAAACTTTGTCTAATTTTTTCATTAAACAAAAACATTAATAAATAACACACTTCAGTGTGTTCCTGATACAAAATTATCATGTTGCTTTAGAAGACATTCTGCCTAAAATGTCAATACACAATAATGCAGGGGTGAAATAAGTTGTGGGTTAGTTAATGACCTCTTTATTTTTAACTAAAATGTCAGTTTTTATTTTCTGTTATTCTGCAAACTATACAAAATCAGAGAGAAACAGGCAGAGTTTAAGTCATGCTTGAAAAGGGCAAAATGTGTGGTGTGTGTTTGACTCAGATTCAAAATATGATTCCACCCATTCTCCAGTAATTTCAGTTGAACAGACATTCCACTGTATTCCAAGTCTGCGTAGGAAAAAAGACTAAATATATCAGGATCTCTCACTTAAGAACGTTGTGATGTCATATGCGCTGTGGTGTAGCCTATTGGCTGAGCCATGTGGAACTTTGGTGAATGCTGCTTTTAAAAGATGTTGCCCTGGTAACAAACTTTTGGCTGATGCTTAGTATGAGTAGCCAGTCAGTGAATCCAGCCCAGTATAGTACAGCAAATGCACATTTTCAACGACTTACAATCCCAAACATTTAACCATGCGCACAGTTTGCCTTCTCATTCACACAGTAGATCAATACACCATTTCTTTTGAGAAACTAAATATTAACATTCCATTTTCTAACTTCTATAGACTGACAATGACATTTGCATAATATGGACAAACAGAGTTATTTCTGTTAAAAGGTACTGTGGTGGCCCTATGGTAAAGGGGCCACAAGGTTATACTTCAGCTCGCCAGCAGATTCTTTACGTACCACTGCAGCAGGAGCTGAATTTATGTGCTAATGAACCAGAGATATGACACAGGAAATAGTGCATAATGACAGCAAACTTTAGCATTTAGCAATATTTGCATACCTCCACGTTGTTCCAACTTCTTATTATTCCTATTACCATACACACAAGTCTTTTTCCTTTTTTAATTAATTTTTATTACGTCTTTTGCAGTCATACACTACTGTCCTAAAAAGAAGAAATGCAACATATTAAAAATGTGTCACTGGACTTTCCGAGACGTAGCAAGTCAACCGAAAAATGGAGCATGCGTATCAATTTTTTTATGAAGGTTAATGAAGTGTTAATGACACAGTAAAAGCTTTTTGGCAAAAGCATTGACAAAGAATTAGACACATTACACACATTTTTACACACAGAATTTTAAAATATGTGGAAAACATATAATAATTTTCTAACAATTATAATAATATTGATAGAAAAAAAATACAAATGATTTACTATTATGTGTCAACAATTCTCAAACACAAATGTTTTACACTGAACTGAATCACAGCTTTAAGTGACAGAGGACAAGCAAGTTTAGAGATGGATATATAAACTGAATTACAGTACCAAGCATTTTGTGTCTGTTGCATTGTCATGCCAACACAGGTTTTATAATACTAAACTTTTTAAAAATTATTTGAAACATCATACACTACATTGATAGTCAAACAGCTCCTGTTTGCACAGAAGTGTGGCTAACACCAGTGACTAAAATGTCTTAAGTTTAACAAATGCCTGATATATTCCCACAAAACCCCCAAACAGTGTCATTATAAACCCTAAGAGGGATTTCACTTTTCAAACCTGTCTCTGGCTGTTACTGTTATACCAGACCCCTGCAGCGAGACCCTGCATCCCCGGACAGACACACGCACATCTGTTTGTATCTCTCACACAGTCATGAGGAGCTCTCCAGAGAAATCACACCCACTCTGGTTATGTCACAAAGACAGATAACAAAAATGAACACTGTTTTCACCTTCCCACTTGCGTGCCACAGATCACTCACACACGTGCACACATACACTCATTGTTTTTGGATACAACACACAGGCCTACACATACACATATTTATGCTGAGGAACTTGTCCCTGAGTCCCATAAGCACCTTTTTTATCAGCAAACTTTCCTTCAGCTAAATGACCGTACAGATATGGTCACGTGACAAGATTTGTACTATTGCTCAAATGACATACCACATTAGAGAAAGTTCTGAGTCTTATTGTGTACTTTTGTTCTATTTAAAGAAGTTCAAGCTAGTGTTCCTCAATTTATCATCACACAGCCAGGGCTGGTGGAATTTATTACTAATCTTTCACTTATTACAAAGACAACCCTCCTAAAGCAACATGGGGTTAAGTGCCTTTCCTGAAGGCATAATGGTGTTGGCTTATGACTAACTGCTTGTAAGGATTTGGAAACTTCCTATTAGCGCCCCAAGTATAAACCATTGCACACCAGTTCATACATTTTCCATCAGTGTACACAGTAGATTATTTTCAGAACTATTGACAGTAATAAGGACAATAAATGGCTTTGTGCTGTTCACTTTCTGACTAAGGCTCTGTGCAAAAAACAAACCATTCACACATTACTATTTTACAAAATCTGTTTATGCTAATTAAGAAGCAAATAGTAGCAATCACCTTGTCATGCAGTTTAAAAAGATGAGGCTGGTTTTCTTTTATAAACTTTCACTCTGACAATAACTAATACAACATTAATAATAAAAAAACAATGCCATCACTACCATCATCACCATGACCCTCATCATCAGCATCATTCTCTTTTTTTCCTTGTCTGACATGGAATTAGACTGTTCAATATACAACAAAATACAGAGAGAAGAAGCTGAGAATTACCTGTCAATCAACATTTACTGACTTTCCTCACTGTATTTGATTTATGCCTGCTCAATGAAGGGAAATGACAAATCAAATTCTCAGCCAGTACAGACTGTAATAATAAGGTCCTTTATTATTTCCAAAACTCCCCAAATTACTTCCTGAATTAGTTTTAAATTATGTAATTTAAAGGCTCAGTATGGGATTTGTTTTAATAAAATGAGAATAATATGCTGTTTTTCATTTTCATCCAAATTCCTGTGGGGTTGTTGACATGATGCTTGATCAGTTCACTCTGACTATAAATGACTAACATGTAAAAAATATGAAAGACTTTGCATTAAGAATTAAAGCTTTCTTCAATAAAATACACATATAGAAGATTCAAGCCCCACACAGCAAAATCCAGTACACATTTCTAAATAAACGAGGTGAGGTGAACCTAATAGCAAACATTTTGAACCTAAACATTACAGCAGCATGGCACAGTATAAAATACACTAGCCACACTCACAAATCACCACACTCATGTTGCAGTGCCCATAACCACTATAACAGCTTCCCTCTCAAAAGGAAAAGCTATATTTAAAGTTAAAGCCACAAACCATCTCAATTTGCACTGCAGAGATTTAAACCTGTAATTTTTGGTCCGCTCTTTAGAGGACATGGTTTTCCAATTGCAAACAGATGTTACAAAGGTAACTTGGAGAGTGCTTTTACAGGAACTATTTGTTATATGTGCGCTTTAGATCTCTAATAAAGGCATTCGGGGTTTAGAACAGACAGGCTTTCTGCTCGCTCATCTTGCTATAATGTCATTTTACCTCAGTGACTATCTGTGACCAGAGTAGAAAAAGATTCCAGCCATTGATTTCTACTTCTATATCGCACGCATGCATTTTTCATAGTCCGGTCACAATTGTCTCTTCCTTCTGAAGTTCTCAGATGTTAGCCCAAGATGAAAGATACTAATCTAAAAATTCACGCTTAGCTGCTTAGGTTTTCTAAACCTAAACATTCATACACAAACAATTGGCTTGTGTATGAATGTTATGTGGTGTGATAAATGTGTTGTTCTTGGTTAAGATGTCTTTGTTTATGTAAAATCCCTGCAAGAGATCTTGTAGGCCATAACAATTTGTATGTTATGTTATTAATAACATAGTTGTATCTAAGGGATTTTACATAAAGACATCTTAACCAAGAACAATACATTCACCATACCACATAAAATTAGCAGTATGGGTGTATATACAGCCAATATACTGTATACTGCCAATAATTACATAAAATAGCAAAAAAAAAGTGGATAGTGCCTGAAAAATTGTATTATTATAACAAACAGCAAAAAAAGTATATAAAATTAAAAAAAGGAATATAGCTGACAACTGATAAAAAATATTTCTAACTTGTTTTTTAACCATAATCAGTTTTAACTTCCTGAAAAATGCTTTTTATTGACAGAACCAAAAAAAATGTTTTGGTCCTTAAAATGTTTTAGTGCAGAGTTTAATATTGCCTGAACTATTAATTTGTCATATATATCGCAAGACAATATGATTTAATACAAATAAGCCCCCGAGTTTTAACCACATGTACAATTAAACATAAATAAACATTTTTACAGGTTAATATCTTCTACTAGTTGCTGTTGGGAATATCTGATATAAATACTGGATACAGCAGAGAAGGCTGGGTTTGATTGACTGCTGTGACAGAGCTGTCAGCAGAAGACAGACCCTTTAAGTGCAACTGAAGATTACTTCAGTTTTGAAGACCAGGTACAAAACATCTCTGGGGCCACAGTGCACTGATGACCTGCTCTAAACTGTTGATATTTTAGAAATAAAGGCAGAAAGGGAGGTGGGCAGAGGTCTGGAGTCTAAAACTCTGTAATGATCACATTTGAGATTGACAGCAGCTGCTCAGTGGTATCTTTTATAGTTAAAGTTGACCTCTCTCCTTAACCCCAGTTTGAACCCTCTTATTACTGTTATTAACGTAATAAAAACTCTCTCTCTATCCCACAGACACACTTTTCACCGCTAGCATACTTTTCTGAGGGTGGCTGAGCATGGAAGTCTGGCAGTGTTAGAAATTAACTTTTTATTATTAAGGGATAATATTTGCCCCCTGGAGAATACTAGTTTTCCACTTAACTAAATATGCCTAGAATAAAATAATATGAAATATGTCCAATGTTAGATAACAAAAAATTGTGGTTTCCTATGAGAAGCTGTGCTTTCTGATATACCATGAGCTTCCTCCAGATGCCCAGAGGCTATGGTGCTTCAGGTGCCTCTGAGTCTTGAAAGGCAAGAATCTTGCATTATAACAGACTGCATGTGCTGCTCTGACAATTACTCTTCAGAAACAAGATGTAAAGTGTAAATAGAAGGTCAACCTGGTCACAACACAGCTCATGATGGCCCTGCTGCTGTTATGCTTGCAGAATAGGTTGAATAGTACATTTCTCTTTTTCTCAGCAATTTCTAGGAATATGTGCCTAGAAACATATTTATTAGTAAGGCGAATGGTTCAGGCACAAGAGAATGCCAGCAATATTTTTCAAAAGAGCAACAACAGTACAATTACAATGCTGACCTTAAGGAAGAGACACCTGTGTTTTAGTAAAACTGTGACCTCCTGTGGTGGATCTATTTACATTTACAACTATTTACATTTATACTGATGCTTTGCCCAACGAGACTTGCTGTACTTTTGAGGTAGACAATACATGTTTTCTTAGGAATCAAATCTACTAATTAACCTTGGCATTGCTAACACAGTGATTAATCAGTGGAGTAACTATTGGATTTATAAGAAACACTATATTACTTTTGGGTGTGACAGAAAACTTCACTTCCCGTTGGAAAATGGTTATGATATTTCCATATGTAACCTAAAGATACTGGCCCAGATCTTTAACCACTGTCATTGCCATTTCACTTGACTTACATAATCATTATTAGAAAAATACAAAGGAAGGGCAGGGACAATCCTCCTGGACCAACAATGTGATTAAGAACATTGACCAAAGACAATGGTTTTGACTCATGGATGACTCTTCACAGGGAAGTTTTTGGGTACCTGCCAAGACCACAACATCATTCCCCATTAGAATTCATATCCCTCTTCGTCTGTACTGGTGATATAACTCCTCAGATGTACTCGCTGTTCTTCCAAAGTTACTCACTGACTGTTTTAGAATGGACTCCCATGAGTTTAAACACAAAGCTCAAAATAATCATAAGGTCACTATTTGTTGTAACCCCACAATTATCGTTACGGTTTCTCTCTTTTTTGGTTCTCTAAAGGTAGAATTTTGGTTCTGTATATAAGTACCCCTGACAAAAAACAAGCTGAAAATGAACAAAAATTACTGTCAGCAGCAAATACTGAACAACCAAAAACTGCCAACAGCACACAAAGGTCAGGTGAAAACACTGGAGATTTTTCTCACACACCTTTAATTGAATCAGTGTCACACATACACACCTCAATTACATCTTGTGGTTCAGGTGCTGCAATGCATTAGAAGTGAAAATTAAAGTCTGTTTTAGACATACAAGATGAAAGATCTTTCTAATTAGAATTTCTATCCCAGAAAGAGGCAAAAGAAGAAAGTCTGTGTATGTGTCAGTGTGGGAGTGTGTGAGAGACACAAGGAAATCTGTACCCTTATGAGGATTCCTTTTAATTTTTTTTAAATGACAGATTGCATCATTTATACAGACAGGAACAACTGCTCCTCAAACCACGTTCAACCTCAAAATATACTTTTAATGTATTTTTCATGTAAAGAAAAGGGCAGAAAAAAGAAAAGACCTCTCTGTAGCACTTAAGTTACTTTTTATTTCATTCCGGAATGTTTTCACACCCACCAGCGGTTAGAACATCAAAATAAATTTAATAAAGACCAAAAATCAGAACAAAGAAAAAACACCAACGAAAATAAACTTTAACCATCTCAAGGTCTGTGGATCTGAGTGAGGAGAACCTGAAACACTCAACCGACTGTACAGTCTAACACGAGCTGAATAATTCTCCAGAAAGACCTCACAGCTCTCAATAGAACCAACAGAGGCACTGCTCATTCAGACACACAAGCAATTACATGCACGCTCGCACAATCACATATCTGTGCTTGAGTAAATATATCCATTCTCTCACTTCACTCACTCATTCACTCACTCACTCATTCACTCACTCATTCACTCACAGTGAGGTACACGTCCCAGACTCACATATTTACATACTAATACGATAACAAAAAAAGTTAGCTTCTGTAGTTGGATGAAACTGATGTAGGCTGCCGTTATATTAGTAATGCTTAATAATTAGTGTCCTTCACTCCTCTTCTCTTCTTTTTGCCTCTGAATGAAGGAGAGTCGTAGTCACATCTATGAACAACAAAACTATCCTCTTGTTTGTCCCTTTGTGAGTCTCCATCAAAGTCATCAAAGTGCTCTGCTTGTTTTTGGTTTAGGCCAATCACCGGCCAGCTCAAGAGGCGTTTGACTGGTTGTCTTAGAGAAAGGGGATGAGTTTAAGTCTGTTGTGCTATTGTTGTAGGATATATGTTTGCTATTGAGAAGGCGAAAATGTCAAGATCATCCAGCCAATCACGAAGTAAAACAGAAACACTGGATACACAACCAGAGCTTTTCTACTGGCTGGTTGACTGTCTGCAAGAAATGCTGTGGAGGCTGTGGTTAAAACATACACACAAACACACATTTACTTAGTTATGTCAATGGGGACATACCACAGAATTCTGTTGTTTTTATATAAACCTAAATGTAATTACAAATACTACAGACTAACAATAATCCTACCCTAAAAGAAAACTTTTTGTATTTTCAGAATTGAGCAGAAAACAGGCATCTATAATTATCCTCCAATGGGAGGCTCTCTCAGATTTAGAGATATAGTCAAGTACACACACAAACAATGTTAAAGGTCAAATCTCACTAAAATCCCCTGAAGACTGTGTGCCTGAGAAAAGAACAATGAGTGTCATCACACACAAAATTGCTGTGAAACCTGCAACAAAGTTTACTCTAACTGATAACAAAAAGACAGAGAGAGAGAGAAAGAGAGAGAGACAGAGAGAGAGAGAGAGAAAGAGATAGAGAGAGAGAGAGAGAGAGAAAGAGATTTCAGAACAAGCCTATATTGCTACCTAGTGGTGATCACAGGCAGTGTGACCAAACACCTTGCTAGCCAATCAGGTTAATCTGGTGCATCAACAAAAAAATATTCTTCCATCTGAACGTAGTTTCTATGAACATCTGTTTAAAAACTACAATAACTCACGTTCCTTTTATTGAATGGCTGAAAATAAAAAAAGGTTTTAATTGGCCCTTACCAAACGTTGACCAGCTGAAGGAGGCAGTGACAACTATGAGACGGACTGCAAAACTGACGACGCCTGAGCCCCCCAGCAGAACAATGCGGCAAACTATCATGGCCACGGTGAGGGGCAGAATACAGTAGCCCAACACACACAGACTCTGGAAAAACGATCTGTACAGCCACAGAGTATTTAAGACAGAAAAAGGAGAAGGAACAATATGGTTTTAATAATGCAAAACAACACTAACTGAACTGTAATAGAGTTGTTAAGACTATATTCCTAAAACCTGACAGTTCCCTTAGTAACTTTCTAATGGATTTTTAAAAACATTTTCCTAATTAATCAAAAACTATTATGTTCTGTGGTTAACAACATTACTTGAAAATATTTCATTAGATAACCATATCTCAGATGTAAAAACTGATGCATGCCTTAAAAACAAATGTTGTACAAAAGTTGCTAAATTATGATGAAATAATTAAGAACTACACAAAATACACAAAGGCTGTTTACTCACATAGTTCCTCCCAGAAGCTTGGAGTTGAGGGTTATGACTACAGAACCAAACCAAATGATGACAAAGACTTCTGCAAACTGTGGCCTGCCATCTTCCTCACTGTCAGATGACCCACCCTGCAGCATTCTGGGAAAGACAGATATCAGTAGTGTAAACTACAATTGATTCAAACAGCAGTGTATCAACTATTACCATTTTAACAGGGACAGAAAAACACAAATGATTAACGTAGAATCATTTATACCCTGGGCTAATATATTCCCGATTATCATGTTTCATGTTTGAAACTTCACTTTATACTTCACCCTGGAAAATGTCAGGTTACGAGATTTCACTCGTAAGTAGACATCAGGTTAACAAGCCAGAAGTCTTTAAAATAGTCAGTTTTAGGTGAATTGTTACTACTTACAAGGCCAGGGTTACACAGAGTAACAGAGGTCCCCACAAATCCCCTAAAAAGCAAAAAACACATGTATTCTTCTCATCAATTAGTTTAATATATGCAACAATGTGATGTGGCTGATTAATAAATGCAACAATGTGACATGGCTGATATGCAACAAATATGACAGTGGGTGATTAGCATTTATAACTATTATGCATTTATAAAAAGTCATTTCTTATATGTAATACGCAATAAATGATAAACTTACAGTCTCTGAGTAGCGCAGAACTTTTCTTGGGGTACATCACATGAATAAATTTCTGCCCAACGGCTCTCAAATCCCTTAACTGAGACCCACAAACAGAGCAAAGAGAGAGTAAACATCTTGGCATAACGCTTTAGAGCTCTTTGACTTCATGCTGGTCCTTCTCTGAGGGTACTTAGAAGTTATGTAAGTATGTACATTGAATATTATTGTTTGTACATTATGTTGTGTGTAATTAAGTATATATAGATATGCAAAGTGTGTTATGTAAACTTACTAACATATTTCTGTATATATAATGTATAGACATATGTTAATTGTGTTAACTGTGTTGTGTAAATCTGATGTTTATTGTAACTGGTATTTGCCTCATCACTGTCTCTGAGCAATGTTGCTCAGAACTGCATTCAAGATTTTCATTACTGTTGCGCTTGTATATATGGTGGAGTGAATATATGGTGGAGTTTTTAAGTTGGTTACTATCTTAAAAAGTCCAAATATTGGCTGATTAATCTGTCTGGCCAGTACGTTTATCAATGCATACTCTACCTTCTGTATATACAACATCCTGTACTGCTTTACTTACAATAGTGTCTTTGACAGGCTCATCCAGTGTAGACAGATCATTGTCAGTGTTCCGTGAGTCCACCGGCACAGATATGTCCCCCTCTACTGGGATGTCCTCTGAGATTGAAATATCAGACAGACCTGCAAACTGTGACATGAAAAATGGTTGTTTTAATCAATTATGACAACCTAAAACCATTTCACATGCAATTCACGTGCATCTTGGTGTAGAAAACTGTTTCTGACCGCTGGTTGCCTCTGCCCATTGTTTGTTTTGAAATGTGTGTGATAATCACAGATGTTTGTCACACTTGAGATTTCAAGGCTTAAAATGGCTTTTTTATCCATGAAGATTCTAAAATATTAGCTACATATATTACCATGCATTAAATGGGCATATGAGAATTGTAGTCTTATTCATTAAATCTCCACTCGGCATTTTATGTTTCAGAACCCTTTACGAAGGCACAGTAAACCATACTAATATGTGTCAAAGCATCCGGCCGCATATAACAACTGCCAGGAAAGCTACAATATAATCACTACATACAGTTCAATATAGTAACGCGATGCATCCAGGAAACAACGGTGCAGTTAACTAAAATAAACGAAACTAAAATATATAAGGAAACATTAACTGAGTTCTATAATGGTTCCTGTGTGTGAATAGACATACATTTAATAAACTTTATAAGACAGACAGGCATAGAGAGAGAAAGAGAAAGAGAGAGAGAGAGAGAGAGAGAAAAAGCTCCTGCTTCTCCGCAGTTTCAGATTGGAGCGGTTCCACGTCACTGTGTTTACAGTTTGGTAGCACAGCGCGGTCAAAAACGTGTTCGTGTTTGCCATAAAAATACCAAACCTTTAAATATGAACGCTAGACAATGTTTTAAACCTCGTTTAAATAAGAAATTGTTATGGAAAATGTTCTGGTGAGCTGAGAAAAGTCTATTTGTCTTTTGTTACAGCTACATCAGCAGTGTTTATGGCCAGTTTAACATGTTTTTAAACTTCCACACCAACAACACAGGGTCCGTACTCATACACTCAAAAACAAAGACACATTGTGAGAACTGACACTGATATGTCTTAACGACGTTTAAGTGTTTTGTAAGCGAGTTTGTCTCTTACCAAAGGCTTGTTGGACTCTACTTCCGCCATCTTTTCACGGATACAGATACGTCATCAGATGTTTGACGTCAAAAACGCCAACGTGCCACAAAACATTTAATAATAATAATAAAAATAATAATTATTATTAATTTTGAATCTCGTTTTTGACACTTCTGTGTTATACCCTTTTGCTTTGGTTGTTATTTCTATTTCTGCTCTGTAAATTGTATGTTTGTTTCGTAATATATGTTAAAAGACACCAATAATAATAATAATGATAATAATAATATACATTTGTATTAATAAATGTTTACTTTAAAATTTTGCAACAAAATTACAAATAAGGATTTGGAAGTCAGCTCTTGAAAACAAATCTTGTTTGATTCATAGAATGTAATTTGTTAAGTTTACATGTTCTTTCAATAACTACGTCGAAACTTAGTTTAGAATGGTATTAAATCTTATTGCATTACGTCCTATGTTTTAACTGACCTTTGAAATAATTTTAATTGTGGGCTTTAAAGAGATATTTGGCAGTCGGTGCAAAGCGCAAAAAATTTGAACAATGTCGCTCTATTTAGGACTCAGAATAAGTGTAGGGCTTAGAAATAGAATAAACTGGTAGAAAGCCTTTTGAAACAGGATAACAAATCATGAAATCATTACAAAGGATAACAAAACAGCCGAGGCTTTCTTTTATTGGTCAAGCTGGATATATCTGCATAACAACGCCCCTGTTTTGATTGTTTACGATATATTTTCTAATTTAATTACTATTGCAATTTCTAAGTATCGCTTTTCGCTGTGTTTTATCTAGATTGGTGCTAAAGTAACAGATTAACAGAATTGCCACGTGGTACTTGTTTCTTTTCTCAGCGCTGCTAATAATGGCCCTATCACAATCAACTATGATCACTGGTTTGGGCATTATTATTGATTACTGTTGTTTGAGATTGTTGGAGCAGATCTCCATTTGTACATCAAATTCATTTTTTTTATTTCCATAATTAAACAATTACACTTTTAAGTGTATAAATGTGTGCTGTAGGACGACAACAGTTTAAGATTTGAATGCAGCTTAGTTGAGGATATGACTTTGCGAGCCCTCGCGCGCCTCCTGGAGGAATAAACGCTGCATCTCACAGAAAATATTCGCTGGTTACAGTTGCCGTCCAATAATATGTGGCCCTGCCCACGTTTGCCAATCGCTTCGCTCACACAACAAGGAAAAGTATAGAAACAGCGATACTTTCTTATTAGTCAGTATTTTAAAGCTTAACGTTGTCACACCTCGTACTGTTCTAAAACAACACTTTTGTTGTTTTGTTCTTTTGCAACACTGCGTTCGTACGGAAACAGTCACCGAGGCGCTGGAAATTTTTCAACTGCAAATCGTCCAATATGTCAGATATGGGAAACTTTATCGAAACGAATTAATTGCAATTAACTTGATTAATATAACTCAGTGATTAAAAGGCAGATCTTCCGTTGTTTGTATAATTCACTGATAACAAAAGACCGGTTATCTTCACTGATCGGAGAATGGGGCATCCTCCGCTGGAGTTCAGCGACTGTTACACCGATAGTCCTGACTTCAGAGAAAGATTAAAATGCTATGAAAACGAGCTGGAAAGAACCAGCAAGTTTTTAAAAGATGTTATCAAGGACGGGAACAATGTGATCAGCACGATTAAAGGTAAAATGATCTTTTATAGTCATGTGCGGTCTTCGTTGGGGGATGTGGATGGAGGTCACCGCCTTTGCAAAACTACGAACGAATAATGACATACTCATTTAATAGATCGTTGTATTTTGATTAAAAACATACAAAAACATATTATAGATCCATGTTTTCTGTTCGTAAAGCATTTTTGTATAAGATTTCACTTTCATTGCAGTAGTTGGTGATTTTAAAGTGAATTATACTAAAGGGGAGGGAGAGGGTCTGGCAGATGGTGCGTAGCTGTTGAAAGATCACTCTGTCAGAGATGCTGCCAAGCACTTTTAGAAAGACAGCCAGGGGAGACATGCTTTGTCAGACCTTACGGATGTATTTATATCATATTATTTTTAATAGCAGCTGAATAGGATCCGCCCTCTTCTGTGTTTTGTCTTATCACAGTAGAGTTATTAAAGACTGCAAAAGAAATGAAGAGTACCTTAGATCGCGGTTCTGCTCTAGCGCCATTGCTCCCCTGCGCAAGCCAATTAACAACAGAGCATCTGTAATTGCAAACAATGCACTTCAAAAGACTTTAAATAAAAGCTTCTGCTGCTTGGTGGTGAGAAGGTGAGCTGAATGGAACAATATTAATTATAGACAAAGACATAGAAGTGACAGTTACTGTAGTCGTGTGCTGAACTCTGAGCTCCTGGTTTGTCCTTACTATTACTGCAATAGGATTTCCTGACTGGTTTCCTGACTTCTGCTGATCTGTGGTCAGTTTCTTCATTTACATTTTACTGGTGGATGTGAGATTTGATGACAGGTCCTACACCAGTCATAATCTGATGATTTAGCTCTATTCTATCTCCTAGTTTAAGGCTCCTCAGGCTTCCTTCCTTAATTTCAGAGGAAGTCATAACAACACTAGTTTTCTAAAAACACTGGTAGGCAGATAGTGTTTATTTTGCCTGGGGGAGGATAAGAGCTTCTAATTTCACAGATCACAGGCAAAGCACTCCAAAGGAGCCATTAGCATACATTTACTTATGAAACTGTGCGGAGTGTGTTGAGTCTGGTTGTAATTTGATGACAGCAGTCTGCACTAAGACGCATCCATTATCGTCAGTGCCACATTCAGTCCAGTAATCCAGATATTGAGGTCTTTTAAAGTCACCTGAAGGAGTCGCTGGAGATCAGTCTGATCAGTGTCCAACCTCACAATACACAATGTATTTTCTCCAGAAAATGTGGCTACAAGAAGCTGCTGAATTAAAAGTCAAGTGACCTGACTCAGTGGTTTTGATATGTCTGCTTCCTGTCGTTATGTTGTTTGCACTTTTGAGGGATGTCTTGGGTATGGTGTGGATATGAAAGCTTGCACAGGAAGTTGAGAATGTCCTTTTCTCCAACGATGAGGAACCTCTTTTAAGATGTATTGCTCCAATTTTGACTAAACAGAGCACTTCAGTAAGACCTGAATCCTGTATATACGGTATTTGTACAGATAAATATTGCTGGAATATTAAACTGAGCTTTTTGTTAAGGCTGCCGTGGTTAAATAAATAAATTATAGGAAAAAATGAATAAAGTTTCCACAGTTGTGTTTATGTGTCAGATCCACAAATCTCGACTCGTTTATGTGGCACTTTACATTTGTTTACATTTGTCATGTGTTTAGAGTGCACGGACTAGTTCTTCAGCCTAGTCTTGTTCTCTATAACCAGGATGTGGTTTAGCTTGGTTTAGTTGTTTTTAACCTGCATACTGTAACACCTCAGTTACTTCCTATAACCAAGGGAGTAAAATTGCTCCCCCGCCACTCATTGCAGTGTATGTGTTTGTGAGTGGGTTGAACAGGGCGGGTTTTGTGATCTGGTTTAGAGAGTGTTGTCGGTCTTGCCAGCTCCTCATGCTTTAGACAAACCCACTCTTTGTGCCCTTTGCATCAGAGGGGATAGAATCATTTTAACCATGTCTTCTGTTAGCACCGCTTACTTCAGAGAGCAGGCAGGCCTACATCACTGAGCTCAGTCAGAGAATAAGATGAAGGACTTTTAACACATGGCTATTGATTACTAAAGGATTTACGTGTGATGTGAAATAGTTTTCTTTAGATTTCACAATATAATGTATAAGGGGTATAAGTATTCGTTTGGGTTCTATAACTAGAATCGTATTACACCAGTTTTCATCGAATAGAATATTTTGTTCAGATTATTTATGTGGTCATAAGATATTCCATGTTCTTTGATGGGAAACTCCCAGTTTTTGTTTTTTTGTCTGTCAAAATATTGTTATTAACCAATAACAAACGTGTGTGTGGATTGTGAAACCGACACATTGGGGAACTACCATTTCTAGTGTGTATGGTACTCCTCCAATAGGAGTCATTTAAGAATGCCAAAATATTGTCATGATTATTCAGCCTGCCTGATATATCAGTCCGTCGCAGATTTTATTCTATGAATAAATGACCAACTGTTGAATAACTGAGATCCTACCAAATCATCATTATCAGGTTGTGAGCAAGGCACGTCGTATGCCTTGGTTGGGAGAACATTTGAGCAGTTGGAGTTGTACAATGACTTGGATGAACTATGTGTTCAATGACTGAGTCCTGCACAGTGACCTGTTCTGCTGTGTGTGTTCTGGCAATGAACCTGTGTAGATTCAGAGACATAATTCCATCCTCACTGAGCTCCACAACATCTGATTTCACTTAGTAATAAAGTTGCTTTTCTTATTTATCTGTAATTAATGGTTGTTTATGGTAAATGGCAAGCAACCAAACATGGTGGGGAAAGATTGTTGTGTTTGAATTTCCTGCCTATGGTTGTCTGTCTGCCTTCAGTGAAACCGTGAGAGTTTACACAGAGTTTTATGGTGTTCAGCTGTTATCTTGCATAAGTAACTTAGCTTTCCTATTAATGTTTTTCAAGCCCAAGATGAATTTCTGATTGTTTTCTTTGTTGTTGGTGTTGTCTTCAGAGTACTCGCTAGCTGTGCAGAAGTTTTCTCAGACTCTTCAGTCATTCCAGTTTGATTTCATTGGTGACAGTCTGACTGATGATGAGATGAACATCGGTGAGTCTGCTGATTGGTCTGAATTTTGTCCAGTCTTAACCTGATTGGAAGATTGCTCATTCGTGTCCTTTAGACATGACTGCTGTTTTATGGTCAGCATGTTGGTGTTTGACTGTGCTTGTGTGTTTGTATCCATCTGTTGCAGCAAATTGAGCAGCAGTTTTGCATATTTGTGCATGCACTTGTATTTGGCTTGATTATGTAATTTATGTGACCACATTTTTTTCCACAATCACAGCCGAGTCATTTCGTGAGTTCGCTGGTTTGCTGCAGGAAGTGGAAGAAGACAGAATGATGCTGGTTGGTATAATGTCTTTTTGTTACAAAGCCCTTTAAAGTCAATCACAAACTATACTCATACTCAAACAACTCTTCACATATAAGCTTTTCACATATATCAATCATTAACACTCAGCAAGATTAGACTCCTGGGGCTAAACATGTTGTGGTTCATTTAATGAACCACGTTTGTGTTGTAAAACCCAATTATTGTCCGTTCTTATCAGTAACGTCTAATTTACAGTGTAATCCTGTACAACTGGAAACTCCAGATTTAGAAAAGAATGACATCCTTATTCCTTAAGAGGTGCCCAAAACATGCTCAAGTATTGGTGTGTGGAAAGCAATACTCATGCACACTCATGTGGTCCTTTTATGTAATTTTTATATGATACTTAATGATTTTATTCATCTAGTTGTGCCATTTTGTGTAATTAGTGTCAAGTTGTTAATCTGTAATAAGAGGCCAAAGACAGATTTCCTTGTATTGGCCAATAGATTACATTTATCTGTTTATGTAATCAAATGAAGTGCATGAGAGAAATAAAAGATAAACCTGTCTGAAATTCGGCATGAGCCTATAGGTATTTTGCACATTTTTTATCAACAATGTTCATAAATAAATTCATACAATTCTGCAATTAAAATTAACAAGCAATAATATTTCAGACTTTAATTTTATAATCTTTTCATGTAAATAAGTCTCTCTAACAGCAGTATTTACACAGATCTTAAGGTGTTGCAGGTTCAAATTCTTCTTTAGTTTCTTATTCTGGCCCCTTTCATTTCAGCAGGATCTCAACAGCAGTCTGCTCTTTTATGACCTTTGAACTCCATGCAGGGGTTTTATTTCTTTTGTACATACAGTAGGAGATTCACTCAACCATCTCTGTTTTTTTTGTCTCACTGTTTATATTGCAGGTCCAGAATGCATGTGACTTGCTTATCAAACCTTTGGAAAAGTTCAGAAAAGAACAGATTGGAGTCACAAAAGTGAGTTATACACACACTCACAGCACACACAGTATAAGATTAAAGTGAAATGTAATGGCAGGTTGTAAAACATACAAACATATCACATGACAACATATAGAGGCCAAACCACAGCAAAGTTGTATTACTCAGTTGTGTGTCTCAGTTGTGTTAAGTTCAGATATCAATTAATACAGATGGTTTTCCTAAACATTCTGTTTACATACAGTAAGAGTATAGAGCTAAAATTAATTAAAATGAATGTGGCCCAGATTATTTGCTCTTGGATGAATTTGATGAGAATGTTTGAATTCATAACAAAAATCTCTGTCTGTTTTGGCATCTTAGTAAATCTAAGACGTTGTTGACATCTTTTCCAGATTAAGGACAGATTAATACTGTCTTTACTGAGGAGACTTATGCAGAAGTTGCCATTGCTGTCTAGGATAAACAATTGAGATGTACAGTACATCTATTAAAGAGATGTAATTTTCAACTGACATGTGCAAGCACTCTCATTTCCTTCTCTACTTCCTGATTCAGAGCAGAGGGTACAGCATACCACAGCATTAGTGGTGAAGAAAACACAAAGTATTTATAGCTTTGCAAATTTCTTACAACACAGCATTTATGTTCTCATGTCAATGTTTAAGCAATGTTTAAATCTTGAAGTAAATCTTTTTAATATTTTTGGAAAATGAGAGTCAAATTAGGTCATTTTAATTAGGTCATTTTAAAATAATTCTGTTTGACCACAATCAAAAACCACAACAAGTTGCAAATATAATAAAACAAAGTTAAATTCACACTGAGTAAAAGATATTGCAGTTTTAAACAGCGATACACGAAACATAAAGAATGACAGAATCGTATTGTGACCCAGATTTCAGTGGGTAATACTGTATCACCATTCACTGCCAATTTACATCTACAGAAATACATGCACACTAAAATAATAGATGTGTACAATTGTAAGTATTTTATTATAGTCATGTGAATGTGAGTTTATTTAAGATGATGTTTTTGAGATAGACTGGAACAGTGTCAAATACTGAAGCATCCATGGGAAAACTACTGGTTTCACAGAGACTGAGGAAGAATTACTGGGCTATCATGGTTATAGAAGGAAAAGGAGATTATTTGTTGTAAAACAACACATGGAAAGTTTTAAAATTCCAAATACTTTTAGCTGGATCAGATTTTTTGTACTTCAGCACGATTCAGTTAACATTACTGAGCTCTCAGTTTTATTTTATCTTTTTTTTGTGGCCAAAGATTATTGTTTGTAAAGAACCACTTAGAAGTCTGAAAAAAAATGAATGGGGTCTGGTTTCATTAAGAATTGGTTTAGCTAACAAAAAAGTGTAGAAGTTAACCTCACACTTTTCTGTTTGCTGGAACACTTTTTTCAAATCAATGAATTTTGTATGTGTGTCTTTCAGGACAGACGAAAGAAGTTCGAGAAGGAGAGTGAGAAGTACTATTCTCTGCTGGACAAACATGTGAATCTGTCCTCAAAGAAAAAAGAGACACAGTTACAGGAGGTACAGATACAGCCAGAGAAGTTACCAAAAGCACATTTTTTAATACATTACATTACCCGTCAGTTTGATCATGCTTGACTTAATATCTGTTTTTGATGTTCTCAGATGCCTTTTAATCTAAAGGGCCTGTAAATACGTGAAATTAGTTTCAAAACGGTCATAAGGACCCGGCATGGGAGCTCTTTTAATACTGCCCCAAAAGCATCCCAGGAGGATACCTCATAAATTTGGTTAAGAAAATGCATAGAGCATGCAGAGCTATAATCTAAGCCAAGGGAGCCTATATTGAACAGCTAAAATGTAAAAGATAGAACTTTTCTGGTCACAACATTTGACTACAATTTTTACACGTTCATGTTATTTTATAGTTTAACAACTTTACTTTTATTCTAAAATGGGAAAGATGAAGAATAAGAAGGTCTATTCAAACTTTTGACTGGTGGTGTAAATAAAAACGTTTATTAAGTGTGAATGTATGTTTATGCATATATGTATATATGTTTGTGTGTGTTTGTAGGCAGATGAACAGTTGGATAAGGAGCGTCAGGCATTCTGTGAGTCGTCTGTTGAATATGTCTACCAGATCCAACAGGTTCAGGACAGGAAGAAGTTTGATGTTGTGGAGCCTGTGCGTGTGAACTTCCCTTTCCTCCAGCCTATACATAACGTTCTGTTTTTATATATGCATGTGCTTTGTAGTAACATATGGTTTATTTTGTGCATAAGGAGGCATGTACAGATGCATGTACATGTATAGGACACATACACTTGATGGAAACAGTTCATTTATTGATTAATGCATCTCAAACGTTTCCTTACATTTCCTTGTTCTTACGGGGGTGTGTCCATGTGTGTGATTGACAGGTATTGGCGTTTCTGCAGAGCATCCTAACCCTGAACAGTCTGACAGTGGAGATGACACAGGACTTCCTACCTTACAAACAGGAGCTTCAGCTCAGCCTGCAGAATGTGAGAACTTCATCAGTCAGTAATGATTCTATGATGAGCAGAACATGAGCTGGTCAATGTTCTGCTATGTTGGTTTGTCCTCCCCTCTGTATTTGTTGATTATTGGTCAGAAATCATTTAGAAGATGCTATAAAAGCTTTTTTATTTCCAAAGTGTCTTTAGGTTCCTGTTTGACAATACCCTGCAATCCCCCAAAGCGACATGGGGGTTTGAACCAAATACCTTTCAGTTGCTTAAAAATAGACATCATTATGTCACTGTTATTTTATTGAGCAAAGATGTGTCATAGCGATGCATGTTTATTTATCCTTATAGTTGGATTTTTGGTCATTTTTGCATGTTAGACAGGACAGTGTAGTAGAGAGAGGATTTGACAGGAGGAGATGAGAGGAATGTATTATTTTGATGGATTACTGTTTTTGTTGTTGTAGACCCGCAACCACTTTGAGAGCACCAGAGAGGAGATGGAAGAGCTGATGAAGAGGATGAAACAGTCCTCACAGATCTGTGTGAGACACAGCCAGCAGTCCACTATAGAAGGGTACCTCTACATACAAGAGAAATGTGAGGGCTTTTCTCCTCCTGCAATCCGATGCCTGGCAGTTACCACAGACATTAGTTTCAGCTCATCCCATTTGACTTAACACTGTAATTATGCATTAAAGTATGTTATATTTACTGAATAAAACAAACGGTGTTCCTCTCTCTCCCTGTCTCTCTCTATCTCTCTCAATCTCCAGGGGCTTTGGGTGTAACCTGGATGAAGTATTATTGTAAATATTTCAGGGACAACAAAACGTTCATTATGGTGCCAATGGAGCAAAAACCAGGAATTAAGCAGGTGCCAGATTGACAGATTGCTGTATATAAAATGAACATGTAAATAAAGTGTCATGCGTTCGTCTTACATGTGCTGTCTGTCTTTGTCTCTTCAGAACACAAGTCAGCTATCACTGAAGTCCTGCGTGCGCCGCAAAACTGATTCAATTGATAAACGCTTCTGTTTTGAAATTGAGACGAATGAAAGGTGAAACTCAGCATAAGGTTTCTGTCTGTTACTGTTTTAACATGCACAACAATATTCCGCTATTAATCATAATCTTGTCATAATAATCTTGTCTTGTCTTGATGTGTGAATGTTAAGGACATGAATGAGTTTATTAAATTCCTGTCAGCAATGTAAAAGTACATGAAAATGTGGTTAATAAAAATCACAGGTGTTTGTTGGACATTGGTGCAAATGTACACAAATGACAAGAGGCTTTAGTAAACCAAAGTTCCATTGAAGTTTTATATGTGTCTGTAGATCCACCCCTGTCTTGCTCCAGGCTATTTCAGAGGCCAACAGAAAACAGTGGATAGAGACCATGGATGGCAAAGAACCAGTATGTTTTATATGATCAAACCTCTCAAGACCCCCCTACCCTTACTGTCAGTCTCTGTATATGATCTGGATTCTAATACTTTATCATGTACTGAGATATTTCTGTTTGTCTTCAGCTTTATCATTCTCCAATTCAAAAGCAGGCAGAGAGTAAGTATGCAGTCTTTTTTAATTTTTACACATTTATAGTTGAGCTTTGTTCTCATGAGATATCTAAAATAGACAATTTCAGCCAGTGTGCCCCAGGCGTAGCTGCTAGGGGATGTACAGTGATGGTAAATGGTGATACCTGATAAAACTTTTAGCATAGCATCTGAAGGCTTTATAAAGAATACCGTGGTAATACTGTGGTGTCATGGTAAAAACATGGTAGTATTCATGGTACTTAAGTGTTCTTTCTGATTTTTGGATTGTTTTGGAACATATAAACAATGAAACATCTAAATATTCCCTATAGTGAGAAATGCTGCAAAACAGGAAAGACTGTCTAAAAATAGAGGGACCATGTAGAGAAAATTCAGCTTAATAGATTCAGAAAATGAAGTACTTGGCAATATAAGGTGTAATTGCATCATAAATAGTGTCTAGTAACCTACTGAGAAATGCATAAAGTGATGATAAACAGAGTTCATTATACTTAATATTTTTCTTTCTCCCTCAGTGGAGCTGAATGACCTGGGCTTCAAGTTCGTCAGAAAATGTATTAACTTTGTTGAAACAAAAGGTAAAATTACATTTACTGAAGACATTAGCATATTAAGAATATCAGTTCTGGTTTCTGGAAAGCTATCAATCACATAATAAGTTACTCTGAGTTGTCAGCAGAACCCGTTGTGCACTGTGGTGCAGCGTCACTTTTTGTTCTCATAGACGTCCAGCAGAGGGCAGCAACATAGCGTCTGCACGTTATGCTTCATGTATCAGAACCGAGAGCGATATGAGCCAACCGTAAATAGAAAACATTCATATCCAGAATGTATTTGTTCCGCAGAACCACTGTTGATGTGGCCAAATACCTGAAACACGCCCACTGAAACATGCCATCTTACAGATTTTTATCAATAATTTATTAGACAAATTAGAAGAAAAATGCTTCTGCACAGATATGAATTGATAGCAGATGCAGTCAGACAAGCTCCCTCTCTATGTTTTCTCTTTTTTGTGAGGACCGCAGGTCAATATGCTGACCACTTTGGTTTCCAGTGCAGTAATATTAGCATGCTAGATTCCGTTACAGTAAAACAGTGAAATCATTAAGTGAAATGAACAGCTAGTTTATTCTCAGAAATAAGCGTGCATAAACTGTAGCATTGACTGCGAAGTGGGGAGCGTTTATGTGTCTGTTTGAAGCGCTGATGTATGTGTTTGGCGGTCTCTGAACATGTCGTTACTTTCCCCCAGAAGTTTAAGTGCAGCCCTGTCGTCAGGAACAACATGGTGTATGTTAACGATCAGTAATCTCTGGCGAGCTATCATTTGGGGGTTATTGTACGGCTAATGATGGCCGAGAGTGAACTGAACATTGGCCAGGCTCACCGCTGCTCTGTCGTTTTTCGGTAGAGCTGTACTTTTCCATTGTAGGACACTCCCCCGTTTCTGCTTCCTAATGCTAGGTTCTCCTATTTTCTCAGTCTATAAATCATTTTTTCTGTTTCTTTTTCATTCTCCTTTCATTTGCTGTATTCTTCTCTTACTTTCTGGTAGGGCTGACTCAGGAAGGGGTCTACAGGACTGTGGGCAGCAACATTCAAGTTCAGAAAATTCTGAATGCCTTCTTTGGTGAGAAAATGGCCAGAACATCTGCTTTGTGTGTGTGTGTGTGTGTGTGTGTGTTAAACATGCCAGTGTGCTTCTCACACTCAATGTCAATGTCACTTTTTGACAGATTCACTATGTTTTATGTTTTTATGTAGGATATGTTTTTTAAAACCATTGTTGGATGCAGAAAAGTGAAAGGTCAAAACCCTAAACTGTTAAAAGCTATTTTTAACAGCTATTCTCAATTTAAGCACAATTTAAGCACAATTACAAGCAAAAACACGAATGTCTTTTATCCACTGTCAAGTAGCTTTTCATGTTTTATGTGGACGTTGATTTACGACGTGTTTAATGTGCGGAATGATCTTTGCTTTTTTTTGAAGTAGCGTAGCAATGAGACAGTGAGGAAACCAAAGCAAAGATATACGTCCATGAGAGCGGCCTTGAGCTGTTGCAATCTCCCTGACACACTAAATAACAACAACCATCTGAGGAAGGTCATTTATCTCTTTCTTTCTCTGTTTCTCTCTTTATCTCCACCTTTCGTCCTGTCTCTGTAGATCCAAAGTGTCCAGGTGATGTAGATTTGAATTCCAATGACTTGGATATTAAAACTATCACGAGTGCCCTGAAATTCTATCTACGGTGAGTTACGCACAATTTTTTAAGATTGTTAAAAAGGAATTTTAAATGGAAAGAACATGCAGAGGAATCAAACAGTCTGTTAGCACTGCCACAAACACAGAACAAAACCTGCAATATAAGATATAACAGCACTTGTAAAATGCTGCTTATCCAATCATATTTGAGGACCCGAAATTTTATATTTTTATATTTGTATATATTTTTGCAGGAGTCTTAGTGAACCGCTCATGACCTACAGTCTGCATGGGGAACTTATTTTTGCAGCAAGTATGACCATGGCAAACACATACACCCTCACACAAAACAAAACACGCAAACCCACACACTATCATGGCACACGGACAGACATACACTCTTTGTGTTTATATGTGTTTTCCATCTGTTATGGGTCACTCTAGTTCAACAGACTGAAGTGCAGCTGTAAAAGAGGAAAAACATGAGTGCAAGTGCTCTGTTTACTCTTTCAGTACTGTACATAAAACACAATCTCTTGCCCAAGACAGAGTCGGTCATTTGAATCATTTTGTTTGCTTTTTCCATCTCATCAAAGTAATAGGCTGTGTTATAAGGATTTAAACACAGGTAGGGAGTGTTCTTGGGTCACTGATTTGAAGTCCAATTTTAAGTATCATGCCCTTAAGTCAGCGGATCTCAACTGTTTTGACTTCAAGGCCCCCCTTCCATTGTCAGCAACCATATTTGAAGGCCCCCCACTCACAATTTCTACCCAGTAAAATTTTCTAGAATTTAAGGCATACTTTTGACTTCAATCAAAAGTAGGCGGGGAAAGGCGTCAGACTGTGCACACTTTAAAGAAAACGTCTTCTAAAATGTCGTGCATAAACAATGACAGCTGAGTTACGATTTACAGCATAAAATATCTGTCAATAAAAGCAAGAACGGACGCCGTCAGTATATAATACCCACACAATAATCACTGAAGCTGTCACTCACTGCAGGTTTACAGTTTCACTCGACTGCTTAATCTGCAGCGCGAGCTTGTTGACTGGTTTGTGCGCAGAGTTCTGGACCTTTGGCATGCTTCTGTTACAATCAGCGAAGCTGTCTACACTATAAATCTTTTATTTACACCGTATATATGCCTCGTCGCATATAATGAAAGGACTGGAGTCGACTCGCTTGCTGTTTTTGTTGAGTGAGGCATCGCCTACATCGCAAGCGAGTAAGGCGACTATTGAATCCACAATGATTTTAAATGACAGACTGTACTTTTAGCGAAAGATTTAAAGCTCCATTTCGTGTCCGCTAATGTTTATTTAGCACTGGCTTTCACGTGTCACCGCGAGCAGAAGCGAAACGTCAAACACTCACCAGACTGCTGTCAGGAAAGCTTTAATTGACTGTTTAAATGGTAAATTAATCCCGGGAAGCTAGAATCGAAATTCGTTACTATTGTGCAGCCCTAAAAATGATGTTTTTGGTTGTAGTGCTTTCTGTTAATAATTGAGACCAGTTTTATTTAAAAAAATATTTAGATTTTAATTTGTGGCGTTCATTGATTTGCATTCGTCTGTCATATACAAACCTCTTGATTTTCCATAACTGAATGAAAAAGATGGAAAATGTTATAGATGATGAAATAATTTAATAGGTAAACAAGATAACAACCAGAACCTCAAAACGATTGTACTGTTGTTGGCAGATATTGTTCCCTTTAATCTGCATGATGACAAAAACTGCTACGACTAAAAGCAATATGACAAAATGTGGCAATATGGCAATATGAAAAAATAATCTCTAATTTTAGTTAATCGGTGTTCATCAACATTTAAAAAGTTCTTTAGCCATTCTTTATTAATCTCAGGCTTCTGACATCTGTGTGTGTGTGCTCAGGGCGGTGTGTGTGCGATTCTGTTGTGGTATTGTGTGCGTGCGTGCCCGTCCAGCTGTTAGCGTTTTCCTCAAATCGTGCCATGTTCTAATCCTGTCTGTAATACGATTAAAACCCATTAAAGCAGCTTTGATTACTATAGCTTGTCTGTGTAGCTACACTCAGATTACACACAACTAAACAAACGCAGCGCAGAGGAATGGGCTACACCTGCTGAGGGATTAACGGCTCGCTTCATTGCGCTTTATTCGCATGGCCCAAGTGAACTCGATCTATCTAGTGAACTCGAACTCATGCATCTGGTTGCGGTTTTCTCTTAATTTACAAAAGATGTCGAGTGGCATCATTTGATCCTTTTAGACATGAAGAAGCTACACTGGCCCACAGACCCTAAAACTGCTATATGGAGTTCCCAAGTACACGTTATGTTTCCATGTCACTGTACCTTTATAAAGTAAGCGCAGCTATGGGTAGCCAGAGGCTGTATACTCGTTTAAAGCTGCGTTTATCCTAGATTTCACAATAAATGTGTCTCTACCGATCTTTTTAGATTTTAGCAAGTTATCTTTGGACAAGTTGAAAGATGTTTGGCAACCTGCGGTATGATGTCAGCAGAAGAAAAAAACAAATTCACACTTCTAGAAATCACTAGCTTGCTAACACAAGCAAATGGCTCTATTAGCTGTATCAGCTCTGTTAATAATAGAGTAGATGAAGCAGTGCACTGACATGTACTGTCTGCTGTACTGCCTTTACCCTGCATCCTTCAAAGAACAGTTCCTAGAACAGTGTAATGAGGGTCAGGACAGGTGAACTATGGGTTAAACTTGACTGGGATGCTTAAACTGTGACAGTAAATATGTTAATTAGTGATGTTGTTTGTGGATGATGTACAGCTAAAGTTTATGTGTGTAACTTTTTCAGAGTCAGAGAGTCTGGACTATCGGTTAGGTGCAGTTCACTCTATTGTTTACAAACTTCCAGAGCGGAACAGAGAGATGCTGGAACTACTGATCAAACACCTGGTCAGGTAACACACAGGCATGCATGCATGCACACGAGCTTGCTAATATGCGAGCAAACTAACACTCAAGACTGTGGTTTTCTAACGGCACCCAGCTAGCTTTAGTGTACCTCTATAATTATACATTTGAGCTGTGTTGTGGTTGATGACAACAGGTTGAGTGCGTGGATGTGTGTAAAAGTTTTGTGTTCTGCCAAAACCGAAAACAAATCACCTGCTGTACTGTACAGCCTCATGTGCAGTGGTAGATAAAGTACTTAAGTTCCATATATAAGTAGAAGTGCAGATACTGAACCAATATATAAGTAAATGTCACCTATTGAAATAATACTGAAGTAAAAAGTACCTGGTTTTACTACTAAAGTATCCAAATATAAAACTCTTGAATTAAAGTAAACTCTGGATTCAGATTCAATCAAAATAAATGTAATGAATTAAAATGACCTGAAAAAGTCATTCATCCACATTTCTGCTGAGACATTATTTGCTTCCTGATAATGTAAAATGTAATTAATTCATCCAATCACAAAAATGAGTCTGTAATCTAATTAAAATAAATAAATAAAAATGTTACTAACATAAACAAAAGCCATCATAATGCAGCAAAAATGGCATCTGATATGATATTTGTGTTTATTTACACAGAAACTTTAATGCTGCTCAAATAAATGTATTTACACAACAACTGTAAATGTTACAAGATTTATACAATTTTAAATGCATTAAGTATATAAATTATATAAAAAACATATATTTACAAAATAGTAAGGCTAATGTCTCCAAAGCAGCATCAGAGCTGTCTTTAAGCTGAGGTGGGTCAGAGCAGCAAATCAGATGTTATTCAAACTGGGAAAAATTTGTACACACAATCTTGCAAAAACTCCCATTATAATGAATGAAGCTGACCTGTATTAAACACTCATTCTAATGAATGAAGCCCATTGTATAAAACTACCGTTAAAATGAATGAAAGTAACTACACTGTGTAATGAATATCTTTCTTACATCATATTGGCCTGGCAAGCTGTTGTTTATGATGTTGTTATGTGAGTGCATGTCTAAACAAAATTCCGGACTGGTGAGTAATTTAACCGTCTCTGATTGGCCATTACATTCTTACGCTCAACAGAAACATATCTGGTCGTAATACTCAATGCTGAACACAAGCCCCCAATTTCCTGACATGCACAAAAAATAAAACAAGATACCCAAAAGCAGAGTAACGAGAGCTTCTTGCGCAGAGCCAAAAGTATTTATTTGGTTAAAAATGTAGTGAAGTAAAATTAAAAGTTGCACTTCGTTACTTTACACCACTGCCCATGTGTCATATTGTGTGTGTGGGCTTATAAACAGTTGGTGTGAGTCAGAGAAATAGAGACATACTCTGCCCTAAAGTCACTAAATTGGGGAGACATAAACAAAATAGAAACTGAATTTAGGATTAAATTATGATTGTGTGCAGTAAAAAATGTCTGCAGATGTTTTTGGATCTATAAGAATAGATCAGCACATGACAGTAGTGAACAGTATAGTGAGTGGGCGTTTAGCAGACAATTTAATAAAGAGTGGCTTGCAGTATTTTTAAAACAGTCTCCCCTGAGCAACCTGAGGTTACCTCGCGGACACAGTGTCGTGAGGTTATGGCTGTCAAAAGTTTGGATAAACCTGCAACCTTACGGTAACCAATACATTATGTCTGCTTTCTTTAGTGTATGTAGACACAGCAGCGAAAATCTGATGACTGTGTCAAATATGGGTGTAATATTTGGCCCCACTCTCATGAGAGCAGAGGAAGAGACAGTGGCAGCCATGTTGGATATAAAGTTCCAAAACATCGTCATGGAGATCCTCATCGAGGACCACAGCAAGGTCAGATATGCCCCTTTTCTAACAAAGCAGGGAATAGTTCACTTTTACTTCACAACGTTTATTTATGAGCGTGTTTGAACTGTACAATATTGAAGACAAATGTAATATAGGATATCATGGTAAATAATGTGATATGCAATATTCGATATGATCGTGTTTTTAGTTTGTAAAATAAACAACAATTCTGTTAAAAGATATTTAAACACTGAAAATTATATAATCTGTGTAACAAATATATAATATATATGTACATACATTAACATACAACATGCATACTTTTTTGAAAAAACATAATTTGGTTGATGCAAACTATTGCAATTGTGATATGTACATGTGTGCTTTTTCAACAATTTCAATGTATCTTGCATCCCTAGCATGTTTTGAAACAGTAGCGTGGTGTGATTGACAGGAGGAAAATTTTGGATTGTTTTGTCACATTAAGTCATCCTAATATTGATGTTGTTTGATGTCATATTTCTTTTGTGATTAATGAAATGTGTTTGATGATGTCAGATCTTCAAGGGTCCTCCAGAAGAAAGCACACCGCCTCCTGTCCCGCCTCCAAGGGTGACACAACGGACACGGCAGCCAATTACAATTTCAAAACGCCCACCTCGACTTCACCCTGCTCTTCAGCCTGCAGTGTTTGAGAGTAAATAGTCTTCATCATCGCAGCCGTCATCGTCATCATCATCTCATTTATAGCTTTTTGCTTCATCATCAATCAGTTGATTCTTATGAAAATGAATTACTCATTAATGTGCTTCAGCAGAAATGAATAAGTTTATTTTTCATAAAGATCTATGAAGGCCAGATCAGGCTCCACGATTGCTAAGAATTTATCGTACTGTATATGTGCTTTCTATATATGATGCTTTTTTTTATCATCATAATTTCTGTTTTTCTGCCTGCAGTCCTTTACATGTTCACTTTTTTGCTTTTACCTACTTTTTTGCGAAGCCCATTTTTGTGCTAAAGGCTAAAATGCAATACGCACTCCCAAACATCAGAGTTCTTAGCAAGCATATACACACACACATAACAGCTGATCAGGTTTCATATGTTTTGGAAGGGCCCTCGGACCGGATCTGTTTCTCCTTAAGTGCTTTTTCTCCAAATGAGGAAAATACACTCAAACCTCCCCGGTTTCCTTGTCACACTCTTACACACATTACAAAGTCATGACAGTTTAGGGGCTCTTTCTTGCACACTGTGTATTGTATGATTAGGATCAGTGTGTGTGTACGTGTGTGTGAGTGTACGTCTGCCTTGATGTTCATTCTCTGACATGTTGTCCTCCCCTCATTGTAAGTCGTGTTATGTAGTGTTTAACAACAGTCAAGCTAATAGTACACTCACTAGAGCATGAAAACTAAACAACTACCTGCCCTTCTGCACAAAGTGTGTGTGCGTGCTTGCATCAGCGCTTATGGGTCTGCGTGTGACTACATACTTGTATTTTTTTATGTGTGTATGAGTGTTGGTATGCCATCGTGTGTGTCCTGTGTCTGCTACCCAATGTGTTTGAGAGCTAATGCATGCATGTGTTTACGAGTCTTTCTCAGTCTGTTTTCAATTGGCTTTTTGGCTTCTTTGCTTTAATAAGCTATTTTCATTATTAACATCTGAGCTATTTTTTCCCTTCTTGATCAAAAAAGAATGTTTGCATTAATCTATTAACATCACTCTTGTTTATTTTTTATTAAAAATATTAATAAAATTTGGCTCATTAAAGCATGCCGATTACTTATTTGCTTGTTCATTTCAGTGAAATAAAAATTTCCTTCTGTTGTATTTTTTATTTAAGTCATTAATCTGAAAAGATCATAATATCTGCTCCTGTTTGCTGAATAAGATGGTGGTGGGATCTCCTGTTTGTGTGTGTGTGAGAGAGCATTAAGCCACCTGTTGATTTTAAGTGTGTGTGTGAGTGTGTGTATGCATATATTCTTGCTGAGAATACAAACAGTCATGGAATTTTACGAGCAATTGCACATGTGTGTGTGTGAGCCCCCCTGCCAAAATGTGCCTTTGTAACGTGTGCCTATGCAGATGTGTTCATGTCCAGTTTGGCTAGCCCACACACAGCTGGTTGTTTTGACTGATGCTGTTTGTGTGTAGATTCACACACACACTCACAGCTGTGTTTTACACTCCTGTCCTTGGTTCTCACTTGACCAAAACCATTTTTTGACATGACACCAGTTTCATCAGTTCACACACTAAACCAGATTCAATCCATAATGTAATTAAATGTATTAATTCGGATCAAATTAAGATCAGTTCTGTTTGAATGTTCAATATTAGGTTATTTAACTCACTTTCCCTAAACATAAAACATTTTTCCACAGCAATAAAAACTTCCCTGCAAGATCTGTATGACAGAAACATCATTGATCTTTATTCAAAGTACTGTAACAACTCTACAACAAACTGTAATTTTGCTCTTATTGTATCTGCTATTTGTGAATCTAATAAAAGACAGAGTTAAAATATAGTTAACGTTACCATTCCAAATTAATAATGCTCATTACAGGAACCAGAAAATGTCATCTGTTTTTAAACAGATAATGTAAGTAAAGTAAAGCATAATGCTTTACTTATCAGGAATTTAAAACTCCAGTCTGTCCCAAGTGAACTTTTACCATGTGGCTTTACTGTAACTGATAACAATCACAGTGTTTAGCTCAAGCAGTTTGTCACATCCACAAGCACTTTCAGTTTAGTTTTATTTCAGTTTAAAACTTCCATCAGGCTCTCTAGTTGTGCTGGTAGAACAAAATTACTGGATAATTTGTTATGTGATTTTGACTAGTTTGGATAATTGTAAAATCTTTATTGGCTTGTATTTCTTGTATTGTGGAAACACAAGAGGACAGGGTGCCTGACGAGCTGTTCTCTTTATTTATTCATCACAGCCTCCTTTTAAATCCAAAGCTACAGGAACAGGAAATTTAAAAGTTTAACGACACCTCTGATAAAATCTTCCGTCAGGGGAAATGTTCAAGTGTGAACTGCTGCAGTTGTGTTTTCTGACCCACCAGACGTTACAGTTCAATAGTGTTTTATCTCAACTGACTCTGTGCTTCACAGGACGAGAACAAAACGGTGCCGCCCATAATGGTGTGGAACCCGATGGAGATACCAGCCTCACCAGTCCGTTTCTTCTTCAAAGAACAAAACTGGTACCTCCTTCCATCTCTCCTCCATCCATCCCTCCCTCCTCTCCAACATCTCAGAAGCCCAGACCTTCTCACTGGCACTTGGACTGCGATATTTCCAAGCTAGACGTCAGGATACAAGACAGCCAGAAGTCAGGCGGCATGGTGACAACCAATGGGGAGTCAGGAATGACTGTGAACCAAGCTCATTCTTTCCAGGGAGGGAGGCCACAGCTCAAAAGTACAACCAGTAACCAAGCGACAGGCACGATGAAACTTTTCATCATGTAATGTGACACAAATGAAGGTCAAAATATGAATTTAAATGACTAAATGACTGTGATGTAATAATGCTTTAAAGTATGGATCAGCATATAAAGCAGGCCAGCAGTCTCATCTGAACTAAACACAGTGAATCAGTCAGTTAAAATGGTGGTAACAGGTGTGTGTTTGTAGCAGGAGAGGCTCAGGGGCTAAAAGGAGGATCTCACTCAGAGAAGAGTTTCATCTGCCGACCACCCACTCGACCACCAGGTCCACCCTCCCGTTTCCTTACTAAACCTCAAAATGAAGAAACAACAGCATCGTAGTGAGTATACGTAGTCAAATTACACTTAATGGTACTGTTGATTCATTCTGATCTTTATTTCCAAGACCCGTTGTTTCTAAGACCCCACAATTTTGTAGAGTGCAGCAATGGCAGGATTAAATATTCTGAGGTAAAGATATACCAGCTTTGCACAGAATTCAGGTGTCATTTTGGCACGTTTATCTAGGCAGATTTGCTCCAGATCGTTCCGGTTGTTTGGCCAACACCTGTCTCCTGCAATTTTAGGTAGTACCACAAATTCTTTGACTGGGCGACTGGGAGATATTTGCCTTTATGTTCTCAGTCCCCTGTGATGCTAATTTTGCCCCATGTCTTGGATCACTGATCTACGTAAGAATGAACTTTCTCTCAAGCTTCAGTTATTTGGCAGACGACAACAAATACCCTGTACCTTTCAGTATTTTTCACCATCCATTATTCCTGCTATTGTATGAAGATATGAAGTTCTTGCTTATGAAGAAGAGTCTTATGACATGATACTTTAACAAAGAGATGGTGTTTTTGACGTGGGCAGAAATAGGTTTGCACCAAAAATTGCTTTAGCCTTATAAGTCCCATCTCGGTCTCAAGACCTTTTCCCATATTGGAGCTGGATCACTTTCTTTTTGGCAGACTCCTGCTGTCACCCTTTCATACAGGCTATGTGTTATGCAGTGTTATGCAGAACTGAAATAGTTTGCTGGTCCATGTTTACTCTGTTGTCAACAGCTCTTTAGCTTCTGAAAAGTGATCGCTGGGCTTCTCTGTGGTTCTCTTGCAAGTTTTCCCATTCACATTTTGAGGGATGTCCTTTTCTAGATGATGTCTGGGTGGCTTGATAGATCCATCAACACATGACATAGTTTTATATCTTTTTCTGAAAAATATGTGTTTGTTTTACTTTAGCTCAATTTAATGCACTTAAATTGTCATTTTCACAGCAGTCCTTAAGATTTGCAGCTCGAATAATGATCCCTTAACTGTGGAGTCTAGAAAATGCTACAGTTAGTTTAATGATTCACAGGTAGAGGTCAATTCGACGGCATTTGTGACCTCATTAATATAATTGTTTTCCATCTGTGTAAACTTTAAATGTGAAATCAAAGTTAGCTAGTGAGCTAGGTCACTTGAGCTACCAACTGAGCTAGTGTTCCTGTAGCTCTTCCTGTAGTTGGTATTGCGTTAGCGGCGCAAAGGTTGTGGGTTTGATTCCCAGGGGAGCACACGTACTGACAAAATGTATAACTTGAATGTACTGTAACTCGCTTTGTATAAAAGCGTCTGCCAAATGCGTAAATGTAAATGTAATTGAAAGAACTGAACGGTCAGACAAATACCACATCATAGTTTGGTTTTGTTAACATGTTACAAAAACAAAAAAAATATAAAATTTTCATTTCCAACCAAAAGCTACATTAAAATATTGAGTTTCAGTGGTTCAAAAATGAGGGAGCGGTAATCGTAGCCCAACTCTGGATCTAAGAAAACATGTGGGCCTGTTGGCTGTGGTGTCATATGTGTCTTATCTCAACCTACTTCAATCAAATTAATCTCAGAAACAAACATACACTCACACGCACTCACACTCCCTCACTCCTGTCCTGTAGAGCATTTACTGCAGGCAAAGTAGATCATTTATTTTGTTTTCCTTAGTCCAGTTTCAACTTTTATCCTTACCTAAAATGGCTTGTGTGTGTGTGTGTGTGTGTATAATTGTGAGCACCACATTTTTATAAATGTCACCACTCTTAAAAAGAACTCTTAAAGAACTCCTAAAATCAATTTGTAGAGATTGATCTGTAATTAAAAACTTGTTAATAAACTCATAGTGAATAAACGTATTAATACAAATCATATCATCAAAACATAATTATAATTTGTTTTTGATTACGTTCACTCAAGCCCAAGCATAGATGTGCATGTTTATCTGTTTTAGGGCAAATTCCTTATTTCTGTATCTTCCATACTAATAGAAACAGGAAAATGTGTGCGTAATATGCAAAATGTGTGTCTCTCATATGTGCAAACACACTTAAAGATTCCATGAAGATGTCAGTACATGTACATAAGATTAAATAAGAAAGACTTTGGAAAAAATATTTCCAAATATGGGATTGACTTCAGACCTCAGAAGAGACTGCAAGATATTCTGATTTCTGTAATCTAATCAAGGTTGTATTTTCCTTCAGTGCATGAAAACAGCAAAATCAACAAAATATGAAAACATTAGCGTTTCTATTGAATATTAAGTGTTTTTTAGAATTATGCCAATAGATTACTGCTGTTTATGATCAGTGGTGTATTGATGTATTCTTTTGTATTTTTTTCCCATAGTGTTGCCTCCAAAACCAAATTTTTTGAGAATGCTTCCAGGCAGATGGGGAGGTACGTAAGTGTGTGTGCCCGTGCTGGCTCAGGAGGAGTGTGTGAGCGTGTGTGCGTGAACCTTTCATTGTTTCCAGCAGCTGTCTGATCTCAATTTAAATGGCTCCAGTAATACTCAATGCGCTTTTCATGTGGTGCTTTTAAATAAAGTTGTTTTTAATACAGGACCACATGCTGAAAGTCCTTGTCTTACAGACCAAATAAAAACCGGACTAGACATACATCCGATTGGTTGTTTAGTCCTGCGCGGGGGTTTAGTTTAAACCTTTAAAATAGCTGGGCATATAAATGCAGATAATCTGATCTGCATCTGGAGAAATACATACATCACACTTATTTGAACCTATAGACACTGTGACCTTATTTGAACCCAATTGCTTAAGACTTTGCTTAAAATTGTATATAATGTGAGTACATAAATGTTCCTGGTAGAGTTTAATTGTTCCTGGTTCAACACAAGCTCTTTCAACAACATTGGTGGCATGATGATAATTGCCATAAAAATAATTTCGACTCGTCCAGTAGTTTTTTAAATAAGCAAAAATCACTATTACTGTAAAACATTTACAATGGAAGGGCAGAGGGCCAGCATCCTGCAAGGTTTAAAGGCAGAAACATTCAGTTTTATTTGTCCTGATGTAATCTATTTAATTATTGAGTAAAGCCTGTTTGTTAGTTGAGCTGTGAGGTCGTCTAAAGCCCTGCTTTCATAGGACAGGTTTCCCTACGGAAAATGTATGTACTTTGTGATTTTTATTCTGTCAGAATCAAACATGTCTATGGTTCTTTCCCACCTAACCTTGGTAAAATTTATGGAGCAAATTACCTGCTGTTTTTTTTGGCTACCTCAGAGGTCCTGTGAGAAATCTAATCCCATACGGCTGGGAATGCCAGCGTTGTAATATATCATTTTCTCCACATGCGTCTACTCATTTATTTTGACTTTCATTATGCATTTAGACTGTTGTGCCAGTATTCTAGGTAAAATAACAGTTGGTGGTTAAAATCATCAGAATCAATGAGAAGAATCATGTTTTTTAGAACAGCTGCTATAGTAGCTGTCAGGCATCACAATCCTCATTTTAATTTATTTCTTGCTGTAATTAAATACATAATTTTATTATTAAATCACATACTGTATATAGGCCTTGTTTAATTCAGTTGGTTATGTGATGCATATGCATTCAGTGTGCCTCCATTAATACCCATGTATAGACAAACACATTATTAGTTAATAACTATAATAATAACAACTGTATAATAATAATTGTAACCTAAACATTGCTTCGAAAACTATTCCCATCAAATGATTTATATTATCTACTGTAACCATACTGTAAATTACTATTTAAAGTAGGGGACAAGACACGTTTTATTGTAACCAACATTATGCTTTAAACAGCGCTTAACCTTGATTGAACCTGAACATTTCTAAAAGCCCCATGTTAAGTGCTATGAGTTAGGCTTATAAATGCTCACAACAGGAAACTAATTTCTTGAAATAATGAGATTGTATCTCAATATAATGAGATACTAACTCAAATTACCTAGATAGTTTCTTTACAAAATGACATGCTACTTTAAAATAATGACTTGTAAAATAACTTTCTATAGGAAACTACTTTCTTTAGTGTGTGGACTGTGTGTGATTGTGTGTAATCTTAAATCAGTATGGGCTGATCTCTTACCAAATTCTAAAATTGTTGAGATAGCAGTTTGGCACGGTATGGCTGCTTGTTTGAATTGGGGATGATTCTCTTCACTGCTCATGGCTTCTTACCAAGTCAGCACACATACTTGTGTAGCTGAAGTTCAAGGTCTTGCACAATGCTAGAACAGATCCCTGAGGGAACTCTCAGTGGATACTAAGATAAAACGTTCGACCAATGCAAATCAAAGTTAACCAAAATGAACTTCAGTAATGAAGCACCACGCCCTGTTTATTTCACAAATCTCTGCTCAGAGAACACCACACAGGTGCCCTTATTTAAAACACATAATCTAGTGAGGGTTTAATTTTAAGGTGACCTTTTAAGGTGCAAAAAGATTAATAGCTCTGCTCCTAATTTTTTTAATGAGTTTGTTGCGGTGCATAGTGGGATTGCCACGTTAAGAATACATATGATGCTGCCTTCGCGTATGACCAAAACAGGGTATAATTAAGCTGACTACCTTTTGGAACAGGCTTTGCGTGGAAGGCCACGTGTATGATGCCTTAAAATGCTGTCCCAGTAGTCAGCATGCTAGGTTTTAGAACAGAGCAATAATGACAACTTATTGTTTTGTGTCCCACAGCTCCAGTCCAATTTTGTCCTCTAATGCCTCACCTGCAGCCTCTAGAGATGAGGTACAGCCAGTCCTGTTTTATATTACTATTATTATTATTAGCACAACTGTTAGTGTTGTTATTTTAAGTATAAGTATTTGTAACATAATTAGGTGTATGCATAAGCTGAATGCTAATTTCTGTCACTTGGTTTTGTTTGCAGAACACTAAATAAGAAGGAACTTCCAGTCAATGGACTGGCCCAATGACAGCAAAGCTACAGTCAAGAGTGTGTGTATCTGTGTGTAGCACAGGCCTGAGTCTAGACCTGATAATAGGAGATAAATTATTAATGTTACTGAAAAAGTCAAGCAAATTATGGAAAAATATAAACAGTAGTTATTTGTGTGTGTTATTATGCCCCCCACCAAATTCTGTGCTTGCTTACTTTGTAAATCCAAGTCTGCTTAGATCAAAGAACAAAAACAAAGCATCAAATCTTTCTTAAACATTTTGACCTTCCTGTCAACAATAGTGCAAACTTCCTCCCTTATTTTGTCTCAATATCTCTCCTTTTGTCTGACCTAGTTGTAAGACAAATAAGATATGCAGTTTACATTCCTGTTCTCACATATGTATGTTGGCACTACAGAATTCACTTTAAGAAAGATTGAAGGTGGATACACCCTGAATGTATTATATAATACTCAGAATCAACGCTAATCAGTGTTTAATTACCCAGAAGGTGAACATGGTGCTATTAACTATCCGTTATTATCTCATTCATTAGTAACTGGAAGGAGATGAATGACCTGGGTTCTAAAACTAGATGTTTTTGACAAGAAAAGTAGTTACAGTAAGTGCAAAATGCTTCTTTTATCTGGTGGGTCACACCTGCAGTTTCTACAAGCAAACCAGAAGTAACTTAAAGAGGAGCTTTCATTTCTTTGACTAGAGCTAAATATGCAAAATTTTCACTTCACTTTTGTCATCCATCTATTTAACTTTAATTAAATAGTCAGTCAGCTTTACTGATAAGAAAACTCATTCTTTATTCAGCTGAACTGGACCTTTTAGAATTAAAGTCTCTATCTTTGACCGAAACGCGTTTGACCTTAAAAACCACTCCAGACCTTTACTGGATGTTTATTGTGGTCAATGTGAATTCTATGTGAAGGCTAAAAAAAATCTATATTTGGATATGCTTGAAATTTTAGAGGTATTTATGCAGGTTTGAAAGTTCAGTTTTACATTCGAAGCAGAATGGGGGGAATTCCTATGTATTATTGTTATTATAAAGCTCCAATTTATTGCCAGTTGTTTTATGTTAACTTTGTCAATGAACAGTATTGTAAATATTTCATTGTCTTTTTACTTAACTTTTTATAACAAGTCACTAAACCCTGTTTGTGTATTTGTTTGAATCTTCTGCTGCAGAAAAAATGCAACTAAGAAAACAAAGAACTGTTTTTTATTCCTTGTGAAGGTAAGCTCTGACAGTGAGGTCCACTGAACAGACATAAAGAATAAAATTGCCACAGGATAATAATCAAATGACTGGCAGAAAAACAGACTTCTGGAATCCAGTTAAATTAAAACCGCTGGCACCTATCAAGAAAATTCTGTTGCTCTCCACAGAAAATATTTTTTGTCACCTTTAACAATATTGTTTATGCCCTCAAAATGTAGGCGTGTCCATGTAAAGACAATACAAACACTGCAGAGATAAATTTCATTTTAAGGTTTTTTATTTAATTGAAAGCGGTAAAACACAAATAAACCCAATTTGCACAAGCTCTAAACAACAAGAGTCTGAGCACAAAAGCATTTGTTAAGTGATTTTTCATGAGTAGAAATCAGTTTGCAAACTGCTCAAAAAAATGTCAGTTAACAACTGTCAATACAACACTACATAGCAGTTCTAAATATTCTGCAAAAAGCGTGCATGCACACACACACACACCCACTCATACATACGACTGCTGTAAAAAATGACTATAAAGTTACAAAGATTTAAGTAACAAACATTGTTTAAGAAGCCAGAATTTCCTCCGCTATTCACAGACTGTCCAGCTCCTCTGTCTGCATATGTAAAGGCAAAAATCCCATAACACCAGGGAAAGACAAGAATTATTCACAACAGAGAAAAAAGCAGTAAAAAAAGCATTTGCTTATGATTAGTTGAGTAATTGCTTGTATCAGCCAGCAAAAACATGTAGTTATTACATATGTTATGGGAGTTTTACATGGTTTAGAAAGATAAAAATGGAAATAGATACAGCTCTGCCTGCAATGTTTTTCAGTGATGGAGTTTTCGTTTGCACATTTAGTGTCTGAAAAAAAACAGTGTGGTGCTTTCATTTCTGTAAGATGATTTACAGAACTTGTTGACCTAATGTCAAGATCTCCATAGATACCTTGTAAATATCCACATTAAAACGGCAAATTGCTTTATTCATTGCCAGGGAACAATTTACACACATAAATAATTTATCCCTAGTGTACCGCAAGACCAATTCATAACAACAAGAAACATCCTTGTAAAATGCAGAATGTGGTTAAGACTTTAGGTTCTCCGGTTTTAAGTTCCAACACAGGCCAAATTCAATATAAAACATTCTGTAAATGACTCTAAAAATGTCCTTATTGCTTTCTTTAATCCTTTTTAATCAGAAAAGGTGATTGCGTTTTTTTAACCTAAAATGGTGGTGATGCAGAGCCTATGAGATTTACAAGAGAGCATATAAACACAAGCTTTTGTTGTTGACTGACCACACCACACACAGTAACAGTAAATCTTAAAGCAGATACCTGAAACCATTTAAGACTTTAATTGAAAACCAACACACACATAAAGTTCTACATCATAGCTCCTAAGAGATTTGTTAAGAAAGTCACATTGTAAATCAGCTTACGGACTATCCAAGCACAAGTCAGTTCATGAGCGCAAAGCGAGCCAAATTAGGTGTTACATCTGAGTAACTTTCCATTGTAAACACACGATTATAATAACAGAGAGCGTATCCCTCTCAAAGCCAGATATGAACTCGAGCAGGACAGCAGCGTTAACACGCGTGTGTTCTTCAGCAGTGCGTCAATAATTACAATCAACCCCCTTTAAAGTCCACTGTCTAATTAATGTCTGTATGGTCAAACGTGTTGGGCGCTGTCCTAAAGCGCTACATATTTGTGGTGAAAGTCATGAGCTTTTTTTGGCAGGGTAAAAGTGTAGTTTGGAGTTCTGCAAATTCTAATGAGTGCTTTCGGGCCGTCTAAATGGGTAAACACCTGCGTGTAATTGCGCGGTGCTTGGTGCTGTCAGAGCAGAGGAGCCGTCGCTGACAGCCTATTCTCTGCCTGGCACATTATAACCGTCAACATGCTCCACGGCGACGAGCCGTGCACGGCAGCTAAACCACATCTCATCGTTTTAACTTGGCGGAAAACTCCCTGCTCTGCCGAAAGTACACCGCAGGTCACACCAGGCCTGACAGAGACAACGCATCGCCGAGGTTTCTGGGCTCTTTACAGAGTAATCTACATACATAACGCTGCAGGCATTATTCGATCATTTAGAAACCGAGAGTGCGCGGAGAAAGAACATGACACGACGTCTAGAAAATACGCGCAGAAGCGGTGTATGAGGAAAGCGAGTGAAGATGTGCTATTCTGACAGATAAATAGAGAACACTTTAATTGAAGCAAAAGCGTGTAGCTACACAGAGAAAAAATACACGTGTCGTATTTCTCATCTCATTTAACGCCTTCTTGAATAAACGAGGTTTAGCACCACTCGCCACTGATTTGCGACAGTTGATGTTGATTATGTTTGGAAAAAACAATTATTTCTGTTTAATTTACTGTACGATCCCATGTTAGCACAAAGCGTGTTTTTTCCCAGTTTTTTGTATATGTGTATTATTGTTTTAAGCTGCGCAACATTTAAGCGTGCTTTTGTATCCTAAGAACAGCTTGTAAAAGAGTGTGTTAAGCATGTGATTACTTATTGCTAGCGCAGAGAAACAGAAATCCCTCAGTGACACTTACTACAAAGGAAAGAGAGGAAACGGTACTGTACACTATTGTCTACATTCATACATTAGCACATAGAAAGGTTGAAAAGAACCACGCTTAACTTACATATATATACAAGAACATTACCTTGCCAAATCTTCCATTAAGAACAGAGAGAGAGTAACTTCATAAGAGCCTTATGGGAAACAGTCCCGTTTCCTAACAATATCCACTTAGCTTACTGGAAGTGCAGTTTGGTTTGTTATAATATCTAGGGCTTTAGCATGCAATTATTTGTTTGTTGTTTTGTTGTAATGGATATGACAACAGCATGCATATACATATATATATTTCAACATATATGATGTTGATCCCAGCTTTGCTGTATTTTCAATGTATATACACAGATCTTTAAACTGTCAATATTATGCCCTAAAGCTTGCACTTAAATATCCATGTTTTTGTAAAGGGCATTAAAAAGAAATAACAAAAATCTAGTGTCTAAAGGAGGCAAATCCTTGTGTTGGTTTGTTCTCAGTAAAACAGTGGCAAAAGCAAATTTTAAATTTCATGACATATTGAACAGAACTTTAAATGAACAAAAAAGCCACTTTTACACTTTTTACAAAATCTCAGATCACTGACTTTTCATAAGGAGCCTTAATATTTGATGAGAAATAAACAAGCACTTGTTAAAAATAAGCACTTGTTTTACAAACAATAAACTATTAAACCAGGGAGGAGATGGTTTGCCAGTCTGTTGCTGTCCTTCTGTACTGAAAACTGTACTGTTTTTAAAAGTACAGTAGGTCTAAATTTAGTCGTGTGGTTCTAACTTAAAACAGTAAAAGCCACAGGCAAAAAACAAATCGTGCGTCTTAGTTTTTTGACGTATGTTTGCTTTGTCTGCTGCTGATCTCTCAAGTCACAGGCAATAAATGGAACCTTGTTTATCCACAGCAGGCATGATGCATAGAGAGTCAGGTCAGGTCACAGGCTCTGCGTAATGTCCTTTTTATTTTGATTAAGGGCTCAGATGAATTTGCAGTGTGATATTTTTCCCAACCCGTCCACCAGGCTACACGCTGTAACTCTTGAAGGATAACTGCTGGAAAGAACAAAACCTGCTTCACACTGCACTGTCAGTTTGAGAAAATGAGCTCAAATGATCTCGCAGGAGAGGATAGACAACTGTAATGATGTAATGGTCCTGCTACTTTTTAGGGCCAGTTTTCAAAAAGGAGGGTGAGACTGTGATAGAGAGAGAAAGGGGGTTGGGGGTGAGAACTGCTAAAAAATGGAAAAGCAAAAATCTGTATCATTCAGTTTTGTTGCTCGAATCGAGTCCAGATTAAAAGCATCACAGACTGGTTTAGGCTGGATCAAACTGGATCAGGCCAAGCTGACTGGCTCATATTGCCTGGGCAGGGTTGTTATGGTTCAGTGGTTTGTGTAGTCATGTCACTTGTGAAACAGGATTGGTTTAGCCAGGCCGGCGAGGATCTTTGGCACCTGGACTGAGATTATTTCTGCAATCATTTCGGGAAAGCTGACCTTTGTGGGCAGGGACCGAGCCTGGACAAAGAGGTCAAAGGTGAACTGGTGCAACTTCTGAACAATCTGGGTGAGAGAGAAAAAAGAGAGAAACAAGAATAAAAGACAAAACAAAAGTTAAAAACACAGAAAACTTCGTAGTTACCACTTAGTGCCAATATTACATGTAACACTTCTGAAATAATGCAATATTTTACCTTATGATACTGTATCAATTTATTTTTTAATTTTGGTTACATTATTCTTGCTTATATGTTTGGGAGAAGAGAGATTGGCCAAATCATGTCTGAGATGTCAAAATGCAGAATAAGTCAATTGATTATTTCTATTCAATAAAAATGTCCCAGAATGAGATAAAATTACAGTATGATTGTACAAAGTACCAAAGTCAGATGCAGAGGAACAGAAAAATAAGTAAAAGATATCACGTTTGAATAAATATACAGACAGATATATCGATATAATATTGTATAACTTGGTTCATGCAGATTCCCACCCCAGGTTTTGTTACAGTTTTGATTCATTCATACTTGAGTCAGAAGGGTGTGTGTGTGTGTATGCTTTATGATGGTGTCTAATACTAACTGGCTGCAGAGAGTCCATCAGTCGAGTCAGCTGCTGGAAGCGCATGCCGCAGTTGCTCTTCCTGCCATAGTTGATTAAACGATCAAGCTCGTTTATGTATGTCACACGCAGCTCATCAAAATACTTCTGACTCTTCAGCCCTTCTACTGGAACTGAACAAATACAGAGAAAACTGTTGACCTGAACTCGTATTCACTTAAGAGTACATGATGTTTCATTTAAATGTATTGATTTTTGTTTGTTTGCTTGTTGTGCCTTATTTATTTGACTGTGGATTTCGTTGGTAAATATCAATTTCCAAGAATGGGCTACAAATTAGTATAAAATAGTTAGTGGAAAAGATTTTCTTTACAATTTTTGCAAACCTGTCACCAACATTTGTGACAATTATAAATATAGTTAAAACTTTTTTTGTGATATTTTGTTATAACAATTAATAAATATGAATAAATAAACAAAATTTATTTATAAGTAACAATTTAGACTGATTTAGCCTAAATTAATCTTTTAGTAGGGACTTTTAGTAGGGTTAGAGGAAAGAAAAAGGTTTAGGCAACACTAAAATGTTTCTAGTATTTAGTACTATGTTTTTACTATAGTACTATATTATAGTATATTTACTATATTTGAAAAAATTAAAAACAGAACAGACCAATTAGGTGGGACAGGCCATTTCCATATTGTGGGTATTGGCTGGAATTTTTATTCATATTGAACTAATAGTATTTTTAAGCCCTAATTGTACCCCAAAACCTAACCCGTACATTTAACAACACTTTCCATTTTTTAGATATTAATTAAAACACTGTATACCATGTTTATTTAGTATGTTCTCCTGGCTACTGATAGCTGGCCCACAATGTAACAGGTTTCAGGTGTTTCTTGGTTGTGGGGACATCTGGCCCTGACAACACAGATGAGACCCACACAGACAACACAGTTTAGAAGACTCACTGATGCTGAACAGAAGCAGGGCCTTCATACAGAGGAACTCTTCCTGTGTGACCTGCAGCAGCACAAACTCCTGCGACAGGTGCTTCATCTGAACGCAGTGCTCGTACATACTGGAGATATGCATCCTACGACTGACAGATATCATAGACAGAGAGAAACAAAGACAAAGAAAGGAAGAAAAAGGCAAACAAAGAAATGTTTAACCATTTCTGACAGCTTGCAGTAACTTTTTGCTTGCTAATGAACATAACAGATTACAGACTAATGCGGTCGGTCATCTATTGACTTCCTATCTGCTGCTAAATTAAATATATTTTTCATGCCTAAAGCACAATCCCTGCCAGCAGCATTGGTATGGGATATGGACAGGATACATTTAGGAAGGAAATCTATTTCAGATATTGGTGAAAAAGGCCATTGAGAGCATGTGAGCCCCCTGAAAAATCCAATCTCTCCTGGGATTGTGTTTGTGACAAAGATCCTCCACACCATAATAAGCCAGCAGTAAATTATAAATGAATTTGGGAAGCATCCAGGACTCGACTGTTATTGTGTGCATGAAGTACAAGATATGTACCTGCCCGACAGAGAGAAAGACAGAAAGAGAGAGAGAGAGGGAGGGAATAAGTTAAAGAGAGGACTGCTACAGAGTTCTGAAAAGAAAAATGAGTGTGAGGACAGATGGATTAGTACACTTACAAAACCAACAAATGGACAGAAGAAGAAAATAGAATGAGAGATACGAAGGCAACAATGCAGAACAGGGATGGGTGGTGAACCGACAAGAGAACAGGCAAATAAGAAAGAGACAGATGTGTAATATGAATGAATGAGACCGACTCGTTGAAGACCAGGTCCGGCGCAAAATACAGCATCCTGGCATTGGCGTTCTTGTAGGACCTCCAACCCAGAGCAAAGACCATCACTCCCATCCAGGTATGCTGAATCACTGTCATCTGATCATCCACATGCAGGTTACGGAAGCCTGAGAGAGGGAGATGGAGAGAGAGGAGAGATATTTGTGATTTGCTTTTTCTCCCTATATCTCACAGTTTGTCAGCTGCCTGGGTGTTATTATTGCAGACCGACTTCATTTACGACTTTATTTCAGCTGTGCTGGCTCAGGCCATGAATCAGATTTCGCCCGTCATTACTGCAGAAAAAACTATTAATTTGAATGGAGGAGTTCGGTAGATTACTGGAATTGATATGAAAACACAACTGAGCCATGAAGAACACACCAATGTACAGTATGCATTGCTTTCGGGTAACCAAAAGTAACATACATAACATAACATAGAGTGTTGTGAGCTCAAACCTGATCTCACCTTCCTGAGAACAGATTCATCACTGCTTTCAGAGCATATTAAAATGCCAGGCCGTACAGTTTATTAATGCCATCAATAATCAGACATTGGAGAACTGCAACCAATCATATGCTGTCACACTATCAGCTTCAAAAAATTTGTTTGTTTCAAGCCACACCCCCTTTCACTTTCTCCTCCTGCTGTTTTTCCCTCAGCATTTGATGCTTCACGGCTGGCGAATTTTGCATATGACTGAAGTCTTTCCGTTTGAAATAGCCCTTCATCAAAGCCAACAGAATAAAATAGTTTATACAAAACCCACTTAGGCTTCTGAACTGTAAATACAAACCATAATTCAATCACTGAAGGAAACCAATACACAACTAAACATCCATTATATGCCTGACAGTACAGCATACAGTAAAACATAAAGTAAATGAAGAATGAGAGAGTTCAAAGTTTTAAAATTACCTGGAAGTCCTTTGGCCCACTTCACCACCTTGACGAGTTGCCTCTCTCCCAGCTCGTTAAGACTGGTGAGGAGAGCAGCTGCCGAGTCAGGCTGAGCGTGATCGTGGCCGGCGTTCACCACCTCGGGCTCGATGGCCTCCAGAATGTTGAGGAAGATGTGTTGCGAGTGGAACGTCAGGCTCGGTTTGGGGGACAGGCACTGAATGGTCTCCGACGGGCCCTGAGCGGCCCCAACCTCTTCTGGACCCCTCATCTGTCCGATCTTCCTCAGCTTACGGGCTGAAGTACAAAATAGGATCAACATTGTAACAATCAACAGAAACCCATCCTTTATTTCTAAAATAATTTAATTAACACACAATTTTCAAGCCAATGAACCTGGCGATGGGGTGGGCGTGATCTTATTTCTGCACCTGAACATCTCTGTTATACAACAGAGAATAAAGAGCTGCACTGCGACGAGGAGTGTCTCCTCCACATTATCTCCCGCCAGTCAGCACAAAGAAGGATTACCGCCTTCAAAACACACCTGAGACAATGTGCTTTTCCCCCAGCTGCCACTATTATAAAGGACCTGATTGGATTAGTGTAAGTGCATTGATGTATTTCAGTAACAGAGTACGAATACAGTGATTCAAAAATGCAGAACATATGCTGTTCAACAAACACTTGAGGATGTGTACTCTTTCAACAAACATCCGCCTCCCTCCCTCTCTTTCTCTCTCTCCCTCTCTCTCGTTCTCTCTCCCTTCCTCTAAACTATGCGCAACAAAGTACAACCATCTATATTTTGAGGACGCCTGTAATAAGGTGAATAAAGAGAAGATATAAATGTGTGTGTGTGTGTGGTTTTTAATTAGTTGGTACAGTAGCTCACTGAGTGTCTGTGTCATTACGGTGTTAAACACTCATAGTCTTGTTGTGAATCATAAATCAGAGACACTCATTTATTCAGCATCAGAGTGTGAAATGAAAGACTATCAGTTGGGGAGATTTACAACTCGGAGACCATGTTCAATAAGACAAAAATAAAGCTTTAATCATTTGTGAGGTCACTTCTTTAAATGCCTTAAAAGCTGCTGGCTAAGAGGACAAACACAAATGAAAATGACTCAGCCCTCCGAGTTCCTCTTAAAACGGAGGCTTGGATTCTGCTGATGAGAGACCCGAGACTCCCTGCTTGTGGTCTAAAATGAAGTGCGGTAAAGAGAGAGTGATGTTATAACTCTATCCTGAGGAGGTTCAACAAAGCTCTTGGGCTTGCGGTAAACTTGTGGCACGGTACCAAACATGTTACCTTCACATTTGCCTCTTTAAAAACCATAAAAAAAACATCTTCGGAAACCCACAGTGAATATCAGTGAAAATATAACCTTTGTCTGGCAACCTGGCAAACATTGTCTCTTGCACCTAGATTGCCCATCTCAGTGGTGCCCAGAGATCTTTAGTGGAGTGGGATTGAGACATTGTCCTTTGCAGCTTCAGTTACAAATGGACTGTAGACAGATTGAACTCTATTACAAGGTCCTATAATGCCACATATTCTGTAATGTTAACGTTCAGAGGTAGCTTTCGGTATGGTACATACAGTTTTGCACTGCAGTGGATTCAAATGTTAAATGTACGATTACGTACGATGCTTAAATGTACGATACAGTCCAGCGTGCTATAAAAAGGCATAATGATGTTAACTCTGAGGTACAACTCTGACTCCTTATCATTGGACAATAAAACTCAAAACTTCACCAAAAATGACGTTAAGTCATTCAATGGTGTTTCCTTGAAGGTGTAAGTTTGAGTAAATGACTTTTCTGACAAATCTTCTCAGACTCAGCAGGAATAGGAGGAACAAGATGAATGTGTTAAAACTTAAGAGCGCTCAGTAGTGAATGCCATAGATGAGTGAACAGTTTACCAATGTTCAAAGAAAATGTTTTGTTTTGGAGGTTTCTGAGCTCCACTCAGAACCTGTGAAAAGTTTGGACTGATGTGAACTTGCACTATAATGACAGATATGCGCATACGCTTTGAGTGACAGAGAAAGAGTTTTAGGACTTTCAGTAACTACTGTAACTGGATGTTTTTTTTAACAGTTTGCAGACTTAAAACTGTTTTAGACCTAATCTAAGCTTAAATGACAGAACAGAGTTCTCTGAGTAAGAATGAACAATCTAACAAATAAAGTAATACGTTTATTAGCAGTGATAACGTATACAGGTTGAACATCCACTGAGAACATCTATGTTCTGTCATGAAAATCACTTTGGACAAAGTTTGATTGTACAGTATTGAAAAACTATTATGGCACTTATTAAAACACTTTTTCATACAGTTTGCAGTAAAAAAATCAGTCAATAAAGTGCAAATATTATCTTTATTTTTATTGTTTATCTTTTTATATTCTCATTATTTTGGCCAAATCTGATAACTAAACAACAACAAACATGACCACAAAGAACAGAAGAGAAGAAAGGAAACAAAAAGAAGTGTGTTAGCGTGACAGTCGGAGAAAGTGAGGAACCGATACGACGCAGTTAGTTGTAAACTGATCTGTGGCGCCATTTGGGTCCGAAAGGTAAAACTATTCAAACGCTTTCACGAAAACAGAATTCGAAGTGTGTCATCATGCGTCGCCATCTGCTCTGTTCAGTAGCTCGCTTACCGCAAAACAGCTGTACACTGCGATAGATTTACAACCGCACTCGCATGCTGTCTATTGTTTGTTTTTGTCAGGCAGTACAAGGCTTTCGTTTAACAACTAAACATTTACAAAAAACAAACAAATTAAACAAGCCAAACAAAACAAACAAATTATATTAAACAAACATTATGCACAGGGTAGCTGTATGTTGCTGATATGTGATAATTAGTCACACACTGAGTGTGTGAATGTGTTTCTGCGCAATTGAACCTGTTGGACTCTCTGTAGTAGATAACAGATTATAGGCCATGAAACAGTAACAACACACTGCATCAGTCTTAGTAAGGAAGATAAATAAGCAAAATCTTGAACCTCAACAAGGCATTTAAACCCAGAAAACAAGCCATAAGCCACAAGCTTTATAAACTGGGTGTAAGTTGGGGAAACACAAACACGGAGAATGTCTTGTACACTTACAAAATAAATTCTACAGACACCAGCAGCCAGAAAGCAAAATAAAAATGTCATGGGTTTTGTATACTATCTTTTATTTTTCTACTCTTATGTGTTATTGCGTTACGAGCTGTGTCACAACCTTTATATAGCAAACTGCATCATTTTTCCTGTTGCTACATATTTACTATTGTAGTTAGTACTATTGCAAATTATTGGCACATTGATGCAAACTTATCCACATCTAACAACCAAATTTAATGTTTTATGTTTATTGTTTTAATGTTTAATGTAAAAAAAGAAATATTTCACACTTATTTATGGCGATTAATCTGGATTATTGACCACAAATGCATTTTTGTGTCGTAAAAATTAGAACATTAATCACAAAAAAATCAAGAAATTCACCATCTCATATAAACATGTGATCTGGTTTGGTCTTCGCTATTGTGAGTCTTGGAAATGGTTTCGTATCTATTTCCAAGCATTTTGTAGTCAATCACTTCACTGCCACATCCTCACTAAAAGACCTTCTTCAATTCATTCACCAATGGAAAGGATTTTTTATCACTGGCAATCTACTCAGGCCAGATTCATCCCAGGAGCTGATTGAAAGATGGTGCAGGAAGTCTCCAAGAATAGAAGATGACATTAATGGATTTACAGTCCTGTCTTGGCTCACTCTTGAGTCACAGAGTCAAGCATCCTAAAAAGATGCCATTACTTAGCACCGTATATAACACACACAAGGAAGATGAATGTGAAGACATCTGTTAAAAAGCTGAAGCCAAACTCTAGGTGGACCTGAAATATGATGCGACCTGTCAGGAAAAGTGGGCAAGAATTTAGTGGAATCAAGGTAAGTGTTACACTGACAAATGACCAGAAACAAAAGATTTTAGGCCATAGCTATACTGTATTTGTTTCCTAACACAGCTCATGTTAACAAGTACATAACACAGAAATACCTTTTTGACAGATTATTTATTTAAACTTCGAAACCGAAACCAGATGGGTTCTGTGTTTTGTATGTTACTTATTTCTGTGTTGAGAGAGTATGTTAAAATACAACTTTCTGTGGTGCACTCTGATTATAGTTGTTACAGCTTATGTGAGTGATTGTTTTAAACATTAAATTACTTTATCCTATCAGAACTAAATATGCATAGCATATTTCTTCATGTCGTGATGAGTTATTGTTATTTTTATTGTTATTGTTATTTCTGCTGTTAAAATGCATAACTCACTAAAAGCGAAGGTTGTGAGAAGATTGAATTGACATGCACACAGCTCAAGTTTGTTTGGAAACTGGAACAATATCTCCCCACAACCCACCTAAAGCTATTCTATACATTTAAAGGTATATCCATAATATGAGGCAGTAACCTGGAGCAGGAGCTGTACTTTTCCCCTAAACGTATCTACACCTACACACAAACCCTGATGACAAAACAAAAGGCTTAAACTGTCTCCAAGCTCAAGTCAAGTGCCTGTCTGAAAAGCCTCTTAAGTGAAGTTTATATAATTCTAAAGATGATAAGATAGTAAGTCAAACATTAAGACATTATAACATAAAACAGGCCAAAGTCCAGAGGCAAGGTGAATCTGGGATCTGTCTTAGTCACCTTTTTATACCGCAGCTGACAGACCAAAGCAGTTTTACCTCTTTTCACACTCAAATGAAAAACATGTTTGTGTGTCAGGGGAGGGCAACAGGGATGATGCGTGTCGCTTGACACCACACACTGTCATTGCGCACACACACACACACACTGCGCTGCTAAAAGCGTGACATTGTGCATCGGCGTCTGATAATTACAGCCCTGATGATACCCAGCCATCCCCTGCAGTGCCATAAACTGCTGCCGAAAAATCAGTAGCCAGTTTTATTGTCATTACACACAAAAAGTTCTTTAAAACAGTGAACTGCAGCTGCACATGTCAAGGGCAACTGCTACAAAGAGAAAGATTAGGCAAATCTTTTCCCAAGACTTTTTCTTTAGCTTCTTTGATAAATAACTATTTTGCAGCAATTATTATTTAAAATTACCAATGTGTTTGTCTAATACACTTTTGAGTAAAAGAAAGAAATACACAAAGCAAAGTGTGCAATGAGTTACTGTTAGTGTGTTATTGTGATTGTCCCAAAGCCTCTTTTACAATGTGATGGCCATAGGCTTTTAAATTTAATAGGGGTATTGGCAGCTGGCTTTTCTGGGCTTAAGTTTCAAATATTTGCGTCTTGCCCAAATTTTTTTTATTGTTTTTCTCTTTTCAGTTGCTGTCATTTGTTCTGCATGTGCCATGTAACTGCTCTGTCAACTTTTCCCTTGTATGTGATCACTGTAAAATTACTGTAAAATAAATACATTTTTTATACTTTATAGAAATATATAGCATTCATAACACATCTACAGTATGCAACATAATATACATAGAGAAAATTAAATGCATGCATGAAGCTGCAAATTAGTGGCAAATGGCTAGTTTGAAATAAGAAAAATAGAAAATAAATAAATACATACATACATAAAACATCAATATAAAATAAATCAAATTTAATAAAATGTAGTTGCACTACAACCTCATCTACAGCTTTGTCATTAATGTTACATATGCAATTATTGTGTATACAAAAACAAAACTGTAGCTTCTATTTTTGCACAACATTTAGTGATTCACCCCTCAATTATTCTCTTAAAACATTAGTCTAATTATTAGTAATGGTACCTAATGAGAAGGCACTCTTATTATCTGAAAAAAACTACTAAGTAAACTGTTGTTAACCAAAACTATGAATTCCATAAACTGAAGTAAAATGTTTTTTTTTTATCTCAGCATATTTTTTTAATAACACATTACTAAAATTATTTGTCATTATTGTTTTTAATATGGTTCAGTCATTTTAACTTGATGAATGAAATAAAGCAATTTAGTTACCACCAGTTGGTTCCTTTTGTTTCTAAACAAAGGTTTAGGAAAATGAAAATGTGTTTAAAGTTCAACTGCAGGAGAGAAACGAGGGTTTTACTTAGGATTCATTAGGGGATTAATTAATTAATTATTCCTCTAAATGTATAAAAGCACTGTGGTATGTTTACAGTTTGGGCATTCACTGATAAAACTGTCAGTAGGCAATCAAGTTTAAGATTGTATCAAAGATATATTAACATTAATTACAAATTTTCACAAAAAATTGCTGAAATTCTGAGAGCCCACAAGAGGAATTTGGTCCCAGTCCCTGTCTGCATTATCTTCTAGCCACCCCTGGTATTTAGGTTTCTCTGTCTACCGCTGGCATCTGCAATGAGACAAACTCTTTGCATATATGCTGTGCCACCGACAGCTCTTTACTATGCATAAAGAATACTGTAAATCTGCTCAAGCGTGTGTGTTTAAACTCTCCAGATCACTGCCGCTTTACAGCTTGTTTTACTAAGGATTAGGACCGTTTAGTGTTTGTAAAGATAAAAGATTCCTGAAATTTCCACTAACGGGTTGCTACATTGTCTTCCCTAAGTCCTTCCAAATCATCTGAGCTTTCCGTCATGTGTAGTTTTTAATAAAAGCTGCTGAAAGGTGTTTTTCTATCAGATTGATGGGTTGTCTCTACTTTTTCTTTTCTTCTTGTGCTCAGTTTCTCTCCCTTTCTCTCTCTCTGCCCTGCTTTCTGATCTCTTAACCTCCTTCTCTTTAGGTGAGAAAAGAGAGGATTGAGACAGATTAAGACTAAAGCAGTAGATTTCAGGGGCCTTGGAAAAAGAGATTATCTGTGCTCAGTTGCTTGGCCTGTCTTTAGGACACAACGTCCTGTTAAAGATCAGCAATACTCTGATCATTTTGTGACTCAGAGAGCTTCCCCAATACACACTGTGGCTTGTGTTATCACACACAAATAAACACACTATCTATCTTGGTCAAAGTAATGGGACAGTTGGTCAATGTTCTAATAATTTACCTTCGCTTGTGACAGGAAAGATCGGCGCTCACATTGACAAAACAGATAGTTCCTGCCCTGAATATAATCATATTAGCCATGCTCAAAGCCATTGTGAAATAGCCTATATATGAATACCTGTGACCACTAAGGAACTGAATCTTAGGCAACTGAAAACAAACTATTACTTTTTCTTTTTATTGTATTATTTTTAATACATTTTTTATAAACAGTGTTTAATACTTTAATTATTTTATTAATACATTTAACTATTTATTGAACATCTGCATATTGTACTATATTGCTGTTATCATGTAAAAAAGCAATAAGCCACAAGAGGCTATTAAGTGATTTTTCGCAGTTAAAGGGATTTTAATAATAGGCCTTTTGGGGTTTATTGCTCTAACGTAACTCACAAAATGCACCCACTCATACAAAGTTTACAAGCTTATAACAAAAACAGAGGAGTAAGCCTTTAACTTAAGCACCTGCTAAAATACTATGAAATATTCTGAAATAATTGATGAGACTGCACCACATCAAACACACTGTTTAATTGTGTAATTGTATAATGAGTGTAACTGGTGTGATGATGGCTTTATTAATCTGTGGTGACAGGGGGCCCTGAGGCACTTTGACTGCAGTTTACAAATAGAGAACCTGAGTTAAGAACTGAGACTTAACTCTAAAGACTGCAACTTTAGAAACAGACATTACAAAAAGACCCTTTTGAAGACTTAATTTATATTATTAGCTTGTATAATAATTATATATATCAACATTTTTTATATACAGAGGAGAAAATATCTCGTTTAATGTCAGACTTGCGGTTCACTAAATAAACATGAGTAAGCCGGAATGATCTATTTAGAGCCATACTAAAATTACTGCAGCTTTATACTTTAAAAAAACACAGATCCTAAAAGTCAGCCTTGTGATTAGAGAGAGTACATTTTAAAAGAGCCCATGAAAACACTGTGGCTAAAATAGCCAAATCCAGATTATTATATACCAAAGCTGCAAAGTGATTTTATTACTGGAACTAAATAGCTGTCATAAAAATAAGTACACCCATTAAAACAGGCTCAGTTATCTGTTATTGCTTAAACTAATGCTTACATGTTTAAGGAATAAGCTAATTTAATTTAATTAAATAACAAACAAAATGAACAAGTGCGAGTACTATTGTTTATTTGTGTCATTTCATGTGTCTGGCTAATGTGACAGAGGACCTGTTTTCCCCTCATATCACCATCACTCAGGATTTTCTATCACTGGCTCCTGTCTAGACCTGAGACTCAAGAGGTTTTACTGGTTAAGTATTATCAGCACTGTCATAAATCCAGCATTGTGAATGATGCTGAAACTTAACACATACAAGATGTAACTTTATATAGTTCCCATAATAAGGTTGCATATAAATACATAGATTAATATGTGTAGCCATACACACCAAACCCTTACAAAACCATTGACATACGTTCTGTGCTCTATAAATTCTGCTTTAGTAAAAAAAATGAAAGGTTTTATATTTAGACAACGACTGGTGTGAAACAAGTCACATACTGAGATCTCGAACTGTACGTACAGTAACATCAGTGTAACACGTACATGTACATAGGATCATCCATCAATGATTCTTTTTGGGGGATATTGACCTTAAGTTCCAAATCTAAAGACTTGCTTGACTAAATGAAGAATTGACTTTGACTTAAGAACAAATGACTCAAACTTTGACTTCGGCAATGATTTGAGTGTTTATCCCTTCATGTGCAATGACAATGAATTGATGCACAAACTGAAAGTCACAGAATCCGCAACAGCATCTAATATATTCTGTACTTCTGTACAGAAAAATAAAGCTTACAATGACCTGAGTAAATCCAAATTTATTCCTATTGCCAATACAGAAACAGCCGAGCCTAAAGTTCTATTATTAATATAATAATAAAAATAATTATGTTGACATTAGGCTAAAACCAGCGCTTCTATTAATATTTTTTACCATTATCTCCCAATAGTAATTAACTCCGCTAATCTACCATTGGATAAAGTGTAATTTGGCAAATTATTACATTCATTCATAAAGATGAAAAAATCATTTCGTCTTTCTATTGGGCTGTAGCTGTAATCAGTGTGTGTGAATCAGTGCTGCTCTCTCACTTTCTCTCTCTGTACTCAGTGCTGTCATTTAAGTGTGAAGGCACTTGTGCTGTGATTCTCCACACTTGAGTATTCTTACAGTAAAATAAGCATCCTTACATTTCTTGAACTGTAAAACTCTTAAAGATGTACGCCGATGTACATTTAACAATGAATGATACAAAAGTAAATACTGATCTGACACTCAAAAGGTTTACGACAGCCTGCTTTGACTTTATAGTGTACCTGTTACTTTTTATCTGAGATATTCTACTGTACAGGTATTTTCTTCACCTTGTGTGTCAAGTCTCTCTTAAAATATAGCCTAACTATGTTGACTACTACGCTGATAACCAACAAGTTGTATCTGGTAAAAACAGCTACTGTATATTTACTGTATAAGTCAACACATCCATTCAGAAAAATTTACTCAATTTTATTTAATTAATGTAGGTGAATCAATGTTTCTTCTCAGATACTGCATACATGGGTCATGAAAAGTTTAATGTACTGTAATAAATCCTCCACTGGATACTTTGTGGTATTTGACCTGATCTGATCCAAACAGGGCTTGACTTGACGTGCTTGAGGTGAGCCACTGACTATACTTGTCTGGCTTGATTGTGTTCACTGCACACTTATAATAGTTAAACTATAGTAAAATAGTAAATAGTCAAACGTATTCATGTCAATTTGTAAAGATGTAAAACATTTAAATGATTAAAACTGAAGCTTCTGATGATATATATGTATTTCTAGAAAGTGTAACAAATGACATATATAATGGGTTTTAAGTAGTCTTTTCTTAAAACGATTCTGCACATAACTCAGCATGCACTTAATAAAAACCAATCAGCAAGAACAGACCTAGACAATAAAACTCTTGTCTAACTTGACGCAGCACAATAGAAAGCTACACAGACAATCTCTGATTTACGATCATTCCGTCTAGAGACAATCATCTGACAAATTCCAACTCCTGCTGTAATAGTTGTCTAATTTACTGTCTGATGCAGTATATCAAGATTTCACAGCTCGATTGGTGCTGCGCTTGGGTGTGTCCTCTCTCTCTCTTTTCTCCCTCGCCGACCAATACTGCAGAAATCTCCTTTCCCACTTAGTTCTGCAGGGATCTTACAAAATCAACCTATCAATCCAGTTATGCTGAAAAAAACTGTGCAGGGAACAAAGTCTTCTCAAAAACCGTAGTCAGTTCTGAGGCGACTATCAGAACTGCACAAATACATTCAACATTCAAACTTATATTTGCCATGTATGTAGACTATGACACAGAAAGTACTAATGACCTTATGTGCATATTTGTGCAATCTAGTCTACAGGAGATTCAAGGAGTCATTTTTATTATTAGTAAATGCTTAGCAAAGATAATGGGAAGATTTAATTAACCGCAAAGAACTTTGTTGAGACAAAACATTGTTTGAGTTGGAACGTCAACACAGCAATATTTGGCTTTTGTTTTTAGCACAAATGCTGAACTTGTCCATGCGCTAGCTCATCTTTTAGAAAAAGTGAAGCATAAAATTACAGCTTGATGCATTTCCCTGTGGATCTTAAACCACTGCGACAAATCCTTAAAAAATTAATTCACCAAACTAAATGCAAGCACAACGATGCTTCTAAACAAATATCTACATTGAGCATTCTGTAACTGGCAATTCATGTAACTGGAGCCAGTGACTCCCTAGCAACTGTTGGAGCCCTGTGATATTTGTTTACCAACCCCAAAAGGCATATTCATTACCTTTCCAAGCTGAATATGAATAGGAATGCTCTGTGTTAAAATGGGCCAGATCTCAACACAATTTTGAAAAATGCTAAAAAAATAGCAGAGGACAGCTGCAGAGGGGCGGGGCAGAAAGAGAATAGCTTTCTGTAGTGTGGTCCAGCCACTTTATTTCACTTTATGAGTATCAAAACCTCTCAAAAGATATGCAGCAATGCAAAACTGCACACAATGAAATGCACAAATATCATAAACAATTTTATAAGCTTACAACGGTAAACGCAGTTTCGTTTGTATTCAACAATATATGTGAATACTTATTAACTTTTAAGACTTTTGTGATTGTAATCCATAGTTGGGTTGATGTGAGGACACACTCTCGGTAGGGATTGATGGCACTTGTGATGCAGAAGCTGACAGTGTAAGTACAGCATTTTTATGCTGTAAAAATGACATTGACCAGTAGATACTCTAGTCCATCTGTCCAGAATTATACAAACTCTCTAAAAAAATCATGTTGTACACAAACATTTGCAGAGCTCAGCCAGCATTGTTGGAAAGACATGCAGAATATATATTAAATCATATATGAGTGTACAAAGACAAGTCTACGCTTGAAGTGGTGTGACAGGCCATTCTACTCTATTCACTGCAGGATATGCCAACCTCCAAGAATTATTTCATAATAATTATGTCAAATATCCACAAGTACATATTTCTGACCAATGCATGGCTGAACATCATCATGAACATGTCATACTGCATGATAAAGCAAGAGCTCTCATGAATAATTATGAGAAATAGCTGATGTAAATTAGATTTATGACACTTATCTATGACATTCAGTGACACTCATTACTGCTTTTATTAACACTGCATTAATTTAATTGAATTCTGGACGAATATAATCCAAAAACTGCCAAATTAACTGTTTCCCGCCTAAAATCATGAACAATCTGTGAAAAACTAATTTTATGCCATACAATTAAACACACACTGTAACCTAATCAAGCTCTGTGAAGTAATATGTTGAAGCAATATTTTGAATCAGACTTGAGGTGTGATGTGGCAGAAATAGAAACAAAACAACCAACAAAATGTTCTGTGACTTGTCTGGACTACTTAGAACAAGAACAACATGTTTACCTTAGAATGCATTTGTGTTCTCTTGTGTTCTCTAAAAGCCCTTTGCCTTTTATTTGCTAGTACAGCAGAAAAAAGGAAGAGGCGGGACTTGTCATTTCTTAAACTTTATCTACTATCATTGACAGGTTTCTGCTTACTGTTCACTATGAGCTCTGTGCTCTTCACATCTGTCAAAACAAGCCCCAAATAAATGGACGCTCAAGCCCACACCGATGTTGAGTCTGTCTCACAAATGCACACACATATACACAGGAACACAGATTGTTAAAGAGTGCTCAAACAGTAGGTAAAGTTAAAGGTGATATTTGAAAATTGATATTAAAGGTTGACCAGACTATATTGCGTTAAACGAGCCAATAACAAGCCAAATACACTATAGTATTTTGGATATAAGATGCAATAAAATACCTAAAATGCTAAATAAAATCCCAAAAATGGATGATAATAATAACTGGACGGAAACACTTGTTTTAACAGTTATTTTAGCATTTTCTGTGATATATTGAGAGATTTAATTATTAAATAGTAACTTGGGCATTGTTTCATAGAGTGGATTTGCAATAATATTTATATTAATTGTCTTATATTTTCACTATAATTGAATTTGTACACTGGTACAATTCTATTTAACATTCAAATTGCCCTTGTTAATTAATAAAGTCTGTTTTCTTTTTTACTATATAACATTCTCACCTCCCATTTAAAAAAAATATTTTCTCGCACATTATGCTTTATGCATTCTTTGTGCTTATTTTATTATTTATTTAAAAATAGCTATTGACAGGGTGCAACATTTGTGGCTTACCTATTATTCTGTATTTTTTCGCTGGTGTGTATAAACATTATATAAAACATATTTTTGTAACCAGTTACCCATTCCAAGAAACAGCATTAATTTAACTTAATTTAATCCGAATTAGTGTATTAGCATAAAAATTGCCCAAACTACACTAAACTTTTATATATAACCTTTTATATAACCTAGCAGGAAAATTAAAAATAATGTTTTAATGTAACTTCTGTCCACATCTCTGATTACACAAAGAATGTTCTGGAACATCAAAGAACATTTGATGAGTCAGACTCACGCTAAGGTAAATTCCAAATTAAAAGTAACATATTTATACCCATTAATGACATTGGCTGTCAGTTGTATAAATATATGATAATTGGATCAAAACTTAATATATGATAACAAGACAAATGTCTTGCATATAAAAATCCCACCAACCCTGAGCCAATAAAGCTAAAGATAAATATAGATGTAACAACTTCTGCTCCGTCACGCCTAAGACCCGCCTACTCAAAACAGTAACAGACACTTTCACAAATATTCTCATGAAGACTTTTAAGTGTCTTGTTAAAGCATAACTGGCCAATTATCCATCAATCTAAGGCATGCAAGTCTGTTGTAAAGCAGAGATGTATGAAACTGGCCCTGCATGTTGGAACAGACAAATTCATTTAAGGGTGGACCGATGATAACCCAGTGATAAGCGTTTTCTTTCAAGGTCAATCTGATCTGAATGTATTCTGAACGTTAGACGCACCACATAATCATGTAACTGCCTCCTGGTGTCTAAGCATCAAACAAAAGTTCGGTTTGCGTGTTAATACATGTAACCCACGTGATCAGGGCAAAATCAGCTTTGTTTAAAGCGATAAGCCTCAAAATGTGTGTGTTGTAGTGATTTGATCACTTTTAAAGAGCATGAACTGTCTAATGAATCTTTAAAGGTGGCATAATCTCTATATCGCACAAATTTGACTGTCTTTTTGGTTTTCTGAATGGCAGCAAAGCAATTTAATAAAAGACAGTATTGTTTCAAAAATAGCTGCATTTATTAATACAAAAAAAATCATTCGTGAATAAACGTTTTAAAGTGCCATTGGATTGTACAGTCTCTCAAGAGTTCTTCTGCTCTCTCACATTCTTGTATCTTTCTCAAAAATTAGGAGTTATAAAATTGCAATTGATCCCCATCTCGTTTCACCTTTTCTTTTTATAAATCCGTCAATTACTTCCCCATATGCAAACAAGTGAATTAAACCTCTTCCTGCCATCATGAGCAATCACACTGTTTACAGTTGTCTGATATTTGTAATTCACTTTTAATGAAGCAGCTGAGCAGAATAGGAGAGGGGAAAGATTGAGTAAATATTACAGAATTTTGACTTGCCGTCTTCATTAGAGTTACACTCACAAACCGGCTTGGTGTGTGTGTTTGATTATGTGTATTTGTGTCCTTTGTCGGTAGTCTGATCTTTGTTTAACTGTAAATAGGTCAGGTTGGAATGACCTGCTCTAACTCGCCTGCTCCACCCACAGAATTAATGCCAGCACAAATACACCAATCTCTCAGACTTCAGCTCATCTCACACTAACAAACACACACACACACACACACCATAATAATTATAGCTACAGTACATTCCCATCCAATATCTAATATCAAAAACTCCATTAAATTCACAACAATGAAGATGACCAACACACACACAAGCTTTTTGTGTTGGAATTAATTTGCTGTGAGTGAAGCAAACATCTATGTGTGTGTTTGTGTGCAAGTAATTTAGAAATTCATTATTTCTTCTAACGGCGCATGTCAGCCTGACTTTAGAGAAATGTTCTCTGATTACTTTCCCAAGAGTGTTCATAGTTCACACACACATACATGCATACACTCAGAATAGTGGTGTTTGTCTGAAGCCAGCTGGCCATTACACAGAAAGACCCGAGCCAATGTGGAATGTTCAGCATAGTTGTGAAGCTTCCGAAAAGTCTTCAGTATAAACCGCTTTAATTGAGCTTCAGTTGAAGTCTATCAGTAAGTGCAGAGAAGTCACAGAACACCCAGCAGACAGATTTTATGGCAAAGTGTGTTTACATGTAAACAATGCAAACTCTGCAGTGCTCCCTGTATCTGTATTCTTTATTTTTAAATGTGTTGAGAAAGCTTGTGAGCAATCGAAGAAAATACTCTTCAAAGAACAGGAAACATCCATACCAGCAAGATACATACTTCACCTTAGGAAATGCAAAAGGCATGTCTTAAATAATAGAGCATTAAGCAATTACTATCTCTACCTTAGGATACATTGATATACTTGGATGGGCACTTATGTCTAATGGTTAAGGATGTAGGCTACTAACTTTAAGTCTGCTGACTTAATACGTAGTAGGATGAGTAACTGAGATCACAGTCTACTTCTAACAGAAATGTGCTTATGAAGAACATACACAAGAATGAATAACAACTGCCAATTGTGGTATTGTGGAAAGATGGTGAAAATGGATATGTTATCAAACATAGTTTTCTGTACACTGAATAAACAAAAGACTGGAGTTAATAAAAACAGGTTACTTTACAGCTCTTGATTATTTTACATAAAGAAATTGACTTATTATTATTATTATTATTATAAGCTTGATGTCCCTAATAGCTGTTCATTTAATTTATACATGGAAATAAATGTGACACAACATTCTTAAATGACATTCAGCACTTTATATCTGTTTAAATGCTTTAAATGTTTTAATATTTGCTTTTATAAAATCATTTTTAATGTTAAAGGCAACATCATGGGGCTCTGAAGCGTTAACTGAAACCTGAAACCTGAAACGCTTCGGGGCGGTATTAAATCCTAAGGCACTAAGTCGGTGTCCACACCACCAGACAATCAAATTTTGTTTATTCTAAGCTTGTGGGATCAAAAAAATAAATGCATGATCCCTTAACATTTGAATAAATTTTGTTTGGCTGTCAATGTCTTTTTTTTAAATCATCCTGAAAGGGGTCGCATATCCTGCGATATCCTTCCTCCATATCATTATTGTTGTAGTGTGGACTATTTTCTTTAATTTAGAACAATTTTAAAAACTTTAACATTACATTTATCATTCTTGACCTTAAACACACTTGTCAGATGTATCAGACCAGCTATCAGTAAACACCCGTCATTATACAGTAGCTGTATTCTATAAATTTAAAGTTGACTGTAATTTATATTGCTGCTTTTTGCTAGTTCTGCTAGTTGCACCTCATGGACTGAAGATTAGTGCAATTGGATTTTAACATAGAGTAAAACACTTACTGTCTGCTTCAGTGTTCCTGTAACTCATGGGTTTGATTACTAGAAAGCTCATAAACTGATCAAATATATAAAACATTGAATACACAGTAAGTTGCTTTGATGAAAGCATCTGCTAAATACATTATCGTGCTGTAATATAAATATCTGTGACTTATAAGTGAAATATGCGTTGGACATAAACAAGACTTTAACTCACATGAGTTAGACAGTGTCCCTAATAGCTGTTCATTTAATTTACACATAGAAATAAACATAACATACTGTTCTTGGATTACAAACAGCGCTTTATATTTCATTCAGTCTCAGCTGTCATGGCTACAAATGAGGGGTTTAAACCAGAAAACCGCAATACACCACCCATGATACGTAGCGTGGAACTCTAATGGCTATTGACAAAGTATGTTTAAGTTATGAATGGCATATCTCCAAAAGTATATTCCAAAAACAATTATAAATATAAATTAATACGATTGCAGCGCACTGTATAGTGTCATATAGACCTAGGGATGGATTACTGGAGGGTTTGTAAGGCACTGTTGTAACAGCTTTGAAATAATATGTGTTGCAAAAAACACTATAAAAAACTTTGAATTGAGTGAAGTAGCTCCTCCTAAAAATTCTGGGATAGTTTCTAACATCTTTCTACAATGACTCGTACAAGCCCCGCCCCTAAAATTCATCAGTCCTCCATATGAGCTTCTGACGGGGGAATTGCTCCATACACTAAAGTTACAGTCTTTAAATATTATTATTATTAAATTAAAAGAGAATCTAGTGTTCTTTAGCATTGCTTGGTGTCATGCCATGAACCCTGCCCCATGGCAAACAGAACTGAATCAAACTGTGACTCCAAAACCATCATATGAACCGTGACATTGGTATATTGTTATACCCCTACAACAATTATTAGTAGAGGGTCATCCGGTACTGTTAAAACACTGCTGAGGCCATATCCTAACCATCTATACTCAAAGTATACCCATATGTGAACATAATCTAAGTCATCTGTGTTCCTTTTTTCAAACTATGAACCCCAGCAGGTTTCTACATTCTACCTGGATTTACTGGAATTTACTGCTCTGATCCTCAGTCGCATGACATATTTACAATATTTCCTGCTGGACAAAAATGTACTACTGCATGTATTGCATATACTACAGCATGATAGATATTATTATTTTAAATGGGAGACCTATTGCTCATGGTAACAGCATCCCGAGACATTCTTGTGTTTATTTGTGTTTATTAAATGGATTCCTCGATGCTCGTACTGTAATTAACAGCTCCACTGAAAAACATTCTATTTCTATTAAAGGTCATTAAATCTTCGACCTCAATCTTAAACTGAATTTAATTGAATCTGTTTAAATACCAAAGAATCTATAAAAGATACACCCCTCACCTTATCGTACAAACAGTGACGTGAGAAGCATAAGCCTCTGAAAGTCATAGCACATCAACTGAGCAGCTCAATCACATTGATACCTTTGTGTTACAATTATTAACACAAGATGCATGTGATTTAATGTACCGATTCTGAATTAAAATCTGCTTTTATTACAAATGACAACGTCTGTTTGGAATTCAGAAAAGCACACTGGAGGTGTACATTATGAAACCCATTATAATGAACAAGACTTATGTATGTGATATAATTATAAGACAAAGAATTCATTAAGATGAGATCAGACTCTCATTATTGATTTTTAACATCAGAAGGGACGTCAGCAGTATTTGAACTTACTTTGAAAGTTGGCAAGAAGATCTAAATCTATAATGCAGGTGCAGAAATTTAACTTTAGTTGCGGTATTAGATGAAGGTCAAAATAAAGGGAAAGCAAAAAAATAATTTACCACAATCATGGGATTAGATTTCTCAGAAGACCCGAGTTAGCTAAAAAACAGTAGGTAATTTCCTCTGTCATTTTTACTGCGGTTGTGCAAGAAAAACACAGACGTGTTTGGTTTGGAAAAGATTCAAATCACAAAATGTGTCCGAATAGGACTGAAGTATGCTTATGTAACTATCGAGGTCGTTTGAAAAAACACTAAACATTAAATAATAATACACCTGTCCTCTCTGACATCCCTTGTCTTCTGCTACCTGACATTAAGAGATCTGTGCCAATTAAAAGAGTGTGTTATCAGTTAAAACAAACTTCACGGGAATGTTCCACATCCACCTGCAGCACAGACACAGTACGTTTCTTTTCAAAAGCCGCAATTCCTCCTATCTGCCACTCTTGATTAAGAGTCTAAGCTTTTCTCTTGCAAAAAAAGCTTTTGCTCAGGTTACCAGTTCTTTGAAATGTAAGATATCTTACTTTCTTCTCGACACATTACTTTCAGCTTTTTTAACAGTGTTACTGCGTAATTTTGCTAGGCTACAATAAGCTGAAGCGTGTGCGAGGATCTTTTCATTGGTCGGTGACCAGAATCGGCAGCACTTTAAACAGCTGGATGCATAATTCACTTTATTTGACAACCTCAGTATTGGATTTGATTCTTTTCCTTTTTGCATATCAGCAGGAACTACAGCCGTGGTTTTATCACCTCACAAAGACAGGATGAAAATCCCATATTTTCATGTAATGCTCGGTTAACACTAAATTGCAGCACCTAATAGTCTTGCTGTAGCCTCTTCAAATAGATTCAGATCTAAGCCATATTTAACCAGTATTTAAAAGAAAAGAGCTGCAAATGACAGAAGTCCATGATCAACTATATTTGACATCATTCCAGTATTGAACTATTTTCCCCTGGTCACTGTTTCTACTCATCTCTCAAATGAAGGCCGTGTTTAACATCAATACTCAGGGCACTTCACAGTCTTACAGGTATCTGCTATTGTACGACTGATCTATACCTATATCTATACAAAATGAAATGCTCTGTACTGTACAATAAGAGCTGTTTGTGAAATGTAAACATGCACAGAAAACAGATGTGAACTGTTCTGTTGTACCACTCAAAGATCATTGTAACTAATAAACACCATGTGGATTCTAGATTAACTCTAGGGTTCATTTAGCAATTAAATAGCTAATAATTAAGCATTTGTCTTAGTGCTGTAGTTACTGTAACTACAGCATTTATCTCTGGTGAGTTCTCTGAATGGTACCACATTGCTCCTAGGATTGACAGATTTTTGAGAGAGACTTACAAACAAACTTACTTACATACAAACTGTTTCAATTGATGCACATTGTCTGATAGCCATATTACATCAAGTACAATCAGATTTGTATTCAAATATTTGTTTGTTGTTTAATTCTTTTTTACATTTCACACAGTGAAATGTGAATTCCGATGTAAATTTTTTATCGATTCAACTCTCAGGTGACACTGAATACCCAATCAGAAACAGACAGCTCACACTAATCCCAGACAGCTCAAGAAAGGAGATAAAGTAACAAGCGTTGCCCCGTGTGGTTGGTGATTCTCAGCAGGTTTATACTCAGCACCAGGCTGCTCACATCAATTCCAGTGATACCCAAAAAACAGCAGGAGAGGTGTGTCATATACAGTTGGTAGGGGACCATTGATGACAGCAATAAGAACTTTACATCCCACAAAAATTTTGAGAACTTAAAATCTTTTGCCAACCGGGGGAGGAGGGGTTAACTTTATTGCCTTTTTTTAATTTATATTGACTTTTTTTTGTTTTTTTTTGTTTTGCTGGGTCACGAAATCTAGAACAATGTGTTCATGCAGCATAACCGAGTACAGCGCTAGCAACGCCAAGGTCATGGGTTTACTTCCCAGGGAGCACACACACACCGATAAAATGTATGCCTTGAATGCTCTTTAAGTCACCGAAGCATCTGCCAAATGCATAAATGTAAATGACTAGATGATATGAGGTCCCTGGTCTCACCCTAAACATAGTAAACAGTGTTGCTGTCACTTTTAAACAGACACTGGGTACCACTAGCGCTATTGTGGGTAGATTACAACAGCATTGTGCTTAGTGTTGTTCAAAGTATGTAACACATGTTTAAAAAGGGTGTGCCCATCTGGAACATCTTGTTCCATCTATTTCATTTACCTTGAAATGGTCCTTTATACCTTTAATAAAAATAAACCTAATTTGTTCATATTAGTCCACGAACGGTAGCATGAGCTACTTCATTTGAATACTGGAGGGCAGCGATTAATCTATGGGTGTCCCAATAGCCCTGTGAGATAGACCAGTGATATGCTGACGTGCCACTGGCATTCTAACAACGAGGATCCAGATTGCCACGTGTTTTAAAAAATGTGCTGTGTTTTTCCCGTTTTGATGTGCCAGCTACTAAACGAGCATTAACAGCAAACCCGAATCCACAGCCCTGCTTTTCCTAAGTGCGAGTTCTGCATTACTGCAGCTTCCTGTTCTCTTTGCCATCTGCCTCAATCTCCTTCGGAGTTCTACCTTCTTTTTCCCTCTTTTCTCTCACATGTCCAGTAACTCTCATCGTGTATTCAATTTTCACCCAGACCCCTGACAGTCTTACAGTGAAGCAGGGAACTGAGTGTATATGCGGTCGCATGTGTGTGTGTGTGCGCGTGTCAGTGGGATGGAGCTGAGAGAGGTGTTGAGATGTTGTTAATATGGCCTCCAGCTGCCAAAGAGCGTCTAGAGGGGCAAAAGTGCCATAATTCTGTAATGTGCTTATGATGCTCTCCTTTTTCTTTCCTGGTGCTCTTCTTTCTCTTCCCAAAGAGAGACAGCCCTCCCCCCATCCTGACCCCCACCACCACCATTTTTTCTTTCAGTTCCTTTGGTCATATCTCCCAACTCTTACATTTCCTGTTAAACTCTCCTTTGCTCCTCTTTTCCATCTCTTACACCTGTAATTCGGAAGCTGATGGAAGCCATAACTGATTTGACTGATTATAGAGTAATACCTGCTGCTTCGCCATCTATCCTTCTGCATGCGCTCTATCATAACTTCAGAGAGTCTGTGTCCAATTGAAACTGGATCTCTCCTCCTAATTTAGATCCCTCACCATGCCACCTCTTCCACAATCAGAGAAAACAACTTCATTGCTCTATATTCCTGTGCTGTATCAGCCGTCGAAGAACATCTGTCTATTATTTAATTGTAGGTCATTGTCACCAGTCAGGAAGCGTTCGTGCCCCCTCGAGAACTTGCAGGTTGATTATGTGAAAGGCATGTATTATTCCACAATACCGTCATTTGTAGAAGTTGCTACTGAATTATTTTTCCAACTTCTATTTCAACTTATTAATACCTAGTATGAACATGCTTTATTAGTAAATCCCTGGCTTCAAAAAAAAGAAGTCAGTGGATGTTCCAGTGAAATAATACCAATTATTTGCTATTTATCAAGGTCATGGTGCCACTGTTTATATGCATGTAAACATGCACCTATTGTTGACAGCATGAGAATATTCCCTCAAAAGTGTTGACCGTTTCATGACCATATGAAATATCTTTATTACTGAGTTATTTGAGCACTATTAGCTAATTCTGCATTTCTTTAAAGGAACCTCCTGCCTTTCTGAAAAAATAATTACAATACTAATACTAATGCAACAATTGAAAGTTATTTCAAATTAAAATGCTTAATGACAAACTTGCCTGATAAAGGACTGTGACTTATAGAAGGATTATTACATAAACGATACTTTACAAACTTCTTTCCTTGACTAAGAATTATCTTTGCTCAAGAACCTTTTTGACCTTTATAAGTTCTCGGTCTCAGGGTTGGGACTCCATATGAGGTCAAAGAAGTTTTCTCTGCAAGTCATTTTTTCTTTCAAGTGTCATTTTACAGCCATAAGATTGACCTACATATTAAATATGTAGGTTTTCTTGTGCTTAAAATACTTTGCGAAATGTAGACTACAATGTGACCCAAACGCAAAGGTTCACTGCGCATTCATGACTGAATATGCAGAAGTGACACTGATCGCTGTTATATTTTTGGTACAATTTGCTGGCACTTCATATCTGTTTCAAAACCAGTTCTAGCTGTAAATCAAAGCAGAGATCAATCTTTTAACCACACTGGCGGCCCAGCCCTTATTAGACAAGGTGTGTGATGAATGATTTGTTATAGTTGATAACAATAAAAGTAACTAAACGGTTAACTAGTAAAATATGTTATTATTACAAGCATACATTTTTCCATTATGCAAACGTACACTTAAAGTGTATGGTTTACTGCTGTGACATTGGTACAGATGGGGACATAAAGGTGCAATTACGAAACCTAAAAAATGAATCTTTGGCCATAAAATGTTAAGAACTGATTTATTAATTAAATTTATGATTTGTCACACAGGTAGCCCGTAGCACACATCCACTGTTATCTAAACCTAAAGCTATTTTAAAACAAATAAACTAAAGCTTTACTAACAATATCTTAAAGAGATCTACATATAACATTTACTCTGTTCTTACTTGGCCCTCAACAAACACACACACTCAAGCCAACCATGAAGCCAATAAAGTTTTTTTTAGCTAACAACACATCTAATATATCCCACTGCTAAGTAAAATTATTTTTGGCCTAGTCTTAACATTTGTCACAAGCACTTTCAAACTCGGTGCAGCTGTACAGTAGTAAAGCAGAGTGCAGGAAAAACTGATTTGAGTCTCTATAATCCAAAATCACTCATGAGCAATAAAACATCTTCACCATATGGATGACTAAGAATAGCTACTTTGCAATAAATTTTAACAGAGCAAAATTTTAAACTAGATAAAAACTAGACAAAAATTATGCTATCACAGTCATATTAAATCATGGGATTTAACATGAACACCACTGAAGCAAATATAATGATATGAGCCTGTGTTAATGATGTTCAGCTTTTAGCACCTGCCACAGGCAGCTGAGGGGTTAAGAACATGTCGATCAGCGGATATGGATTCTGGCTCTAATCAGACAAGGATTTAGAACTTTTCATAAATTAATTTAGACTGCTAAATACCATTAATGCAATAGATGACTTCGCACAGTTGGTTGATAAATGATCAAAAGCACTGATCAACGTCTAACAGCACCAGAGTTTTACAGGATGTAATTTGTACTTAAGCTGTGCTAAAGCAATACTCTTAAATTACAATTGAACTGATGTAATAATTTTGGGTTTGAATCACACAGACATGGATTTAGAGTTAATTTCACACTTTCTGAGGATGACACAGGAAGATTAAGAGAATAAGCGAGACAGAACAGTTATCACAATTGGGCTGATTGGAACCCGTTGCCCAGCGACCTACTGTATACAGTCTCAAATGATCGTAATAAAACACACTCTGGAAAAGTCCTAATGTAACCAGAGAAATGAAATAATGTCCTCTCTGGATAATCTACAGCACGAAATGAAAATCTTATTTGTAAAGGAGAAGTCTGCTGTAAATGAACTGATAAAAGCAGCCTGCAATAAACTGTTTTAATTACTTTAAAATCTTTATCCATTGTCCATTACCAGCAGATCACATGAAAATTGATTTAATTTATGAAAATCCTTTAAAGAGAGAGAGAGACAGAGGAGGTCCTACAGGGAGGAAGACCTCCTAATGCAGACCATAAAGAGAAACCCTTAATTGGTCATTAATAATTCATCAGTGATTGTGTGCCCTAGAGAGAACGATCAAGGACAGATGCAAAGCTGACTGCATTACTCCAGTATAAAAGTTCACATCATTTAAAAGATTTATTGCAGTCATATAAACCATTTTATTTGCTATATACTGCAGCATCACCATGACAAGTCATGCCAGCTTTTTACTTGCAAAGACGATAACTACAGTTGCAACATTAAAGACTTTATTTCCTTTCTTTTACCTTTGATTGATTTCAACAGCTTTAGGTCTAAAACACAAATGGTCTGAGATGAGATTTCTGATATGTGTAAAAACTTAATAGTCATTTATGCAAATAGGGTTTGTTAATTCATAACACACCAGAATTAAACTGAATCCTTACGCATCACTGCATGACCAAGGCTGGTGTCGTTATTAAGCTGTTTACAAGACAAGCTCAATGGAGCCACCCGGGTAAAACTTGTTTGTTGTTAAACAAGGAAGCTTCTGGTTACCAGTCTTGAGCTTTTAAGGGACAGTTTAACCTAAATGGAACAAAAACTTTGATCTTTTGAAAATTCACAGTTTTTTCCATGCAATTACAGCTGATAGTGACCATGACTATTAAGTTATAAAAATAAGTCTTTGAAACGACACAATAGCGAAACAACTGGAGGCCAGTTCTGTCCAATGAGCAGGCTGATCTGGTTCGCAACTCAGATGAAGATCCCTTTTGGAATGATGGAAAGATTCTTGGTTAAATTGAGTCATTCAGTATCATTATTCTGTTCTGATGATGGTACCCCAATCTGTCACCACACACATAATAATAAAGTAAAAGTGAACTAAATGACTACGATTAGGAGAGAGAACGAATCACAAATTGAACTGATCTGGTTCTCCAGTTCACATTTCTGACTCAATGATCCGTTCACAGCAGTTCTCAAATCAGCAGCCCACTGGACAGGAAGATTATCGTTGAAAAATGACTTGAATATTAATGTGTGTCCAAAATGAACCTATCCTATGGTTTCAGAACACTTATGCAATATATTTCATACGGACCACCTGTATGCTGCTTTTTGAGGTGTTATGTTAGTTTTGAGGTTCTAAGGTCCTGTAAGAAATGTGAAGATTCTCTAAAATATCACATTTTTGTTTCATGGGAAAAGCTGGACTTAAAACAACACAGAAATAATGACAGAAATAATGAGTTTTCATTTTTGGATGAACAATTTCACCCCATCACTAGAATGACTGGCACCCCTGCCTATAAAATCCAATAAAACAAAAAGCCCATAAGCACAGTTAAACATATGACACTAAATTAGAGGAACGTACCTCCTAGGGTCATCCCCGCCTCAAAGCACTTCCTCAGACGACAGGATGGGCAGTTTTTCCTCCTCAGTTTATCAATGGTGCAGTCATTCCTGCTAGCGCAGAGATACTTCTGCTTGCCTACAAGGAGAAACAGACAGAAGCCTAGACTGAGTCTGCTGGCAGCCAAAGCAATGCTCCAGAAAGAACAAAGCTGGACATTGCACATTAAAACTGAGATAAAACAGACTGGAAAAAGTAGTGAACACACACTCAGAATGCTCCAGTTAGAGAGAGCTGTTAACGTGACAAGCCACTTTGATAGGTCACAGCCCTCACACGGGCACTCTGGAACAGCCAAATGAAAAGTGCAGAGTGAAATTTGAAAAGAGGTTTTTGCAGCGTGTGTGTCAATCAGAGACAGAACCACTGCTGAAAAACCTACAGACCTGCAGTCAAGTCTGACAAATAGAGACATGTAACACATCCACTGTCAGACCAACACACAAGAGAATTTGACAATCAAATTAAATTTTTAATTGCTAGTAAATCCCATAATTGTGACACAACATTTTGTATTATTACAAATTGATGAATATGTGTTATTACATTCATCAATTTGTTTGGATGCCATTCAGCATAAACTTACGCAACAGCAGTTTTTACTCATCTTTCCTGCTGTCCTTTGCTGGTGTTAACGTTTCATATAAAAAAATAAAAAATATATTTCACTCATTCCCTTAGTGGTCAATCCTTAAATTAGCCATTTAGATGTCCTTCACTATAAATACTGATGAAAGGTTAATGCTATTGTGTAAAGTTTGTATGTGTGCGGTCACATATTAAACAGTGTGTAAACACTGTAAACACTGTGGATCTGTGCCACTCTGGCTGTGTTTACACCTCAAGTCTTAATGCTCATATCCGATTATAAGTCCATATGCGATTTTGTGACCCACCTGTTTACCCTTACACCTCATATTCAATGCGCGTTTACATTAATCTCCCAGCCAAAAAAAAGATTCCAGTCATTCACTAATACGAGCGGCATGATTGAACTGTGGAGGGACTTTTGCTAATTCATCTGTTTAAAAGTCGGCAAAAGTTCACCCAACAGCAATTAATTAAAGCGAAAGCATTTTTTATGCTGCCATCCTAAAGACGGCTTTAATGTTTTCACATTGGTTACACGACACCTCCATATATCCTTATAGCTCCCTAAAATTTTGCTTTAATGCTCTTTATTTTGTGCTAGCACTGCAGCCAGGTTCGGTACCTGTGCAAAATTATTGGGTTCAACACAATCCGTCATGGAACAGTGACACTGAATCACACTGGAACAGTGAATCAGGTATGTGTTTAGATGCAGGTCAGATGTCTGGATATCGTATATGTATCCGATTTAAACCCACATTTGAAAGTGGCCCAGACTGAATATGAAAAATTGGATCATGTGCATTTATACACGTAAAAAAATTCACTTTTTTGTGCAAGTGTAAACGTAGCCTCTGACTGCTGTTTAATCTTATGTTTAAAGCAAGGGTTGTGAAAACAGTGCTCACATCATGAATGTATTTAGCTGTTATACTCCAGAATGTATTTAAGTTACTCCTGTTACATTGATGTTTGTTATAACAGAAACCGTGGCTTAAACATTGGAGTGGTTTTGGGGCAGGGCTATATAACCAGAGGGAAGATGAACGAATGGAGTGAAGTGTTGGGAAACCTGTTCAACAAAAAATGTTATTTTGCAGTGATGCTTAAATTACACACATTCACAAAAACACTCTCATCTTACAGATCTACCCACACTTATGCACACAGTACTCTATAAAGGTCAAAACTTTTCCTTTTATTATATCTCCCTTTGTCTCTAATAACAACTGTTCACTGTTGGATGTGAGGCAAGACCTTTAAACTTCTTTTAATCTCTGAGGGTGTTTAATATGAAAAGGACTGTCTATCATTCTCTCATTTAATGCAATTTAAGGAAATGTATGTGCATGATGAACATGGGTTGCATATGCACAATATATTAAATATATTATGTTAAAGGTCATTGAAACATCTGTGTGCAAACTTCGAGGAGCTATTAAATTAATGTATGACTACGTGTGTACTTTCACCTAAGAGTTTGAGTGCCACTAATTAGTCGTTTTTATGGCAAACCTTTAAATATTCCACAGGCTAGTGTTCAAATTCTACGGCTGTAGGTGTTTCCATTGAAAAGATTTATTTTGGTTTGCATCATGGGGAAAGAATGTTTTCTGTAATTTGTGTATGGTACTTTGAGTCACAAACTAAGTCTAATCCTTCTCTCTGTTTTTCTCTCTCATTTTAACTGTACTGCTAAATAAAAAAACGTATCTGTGTAAGATGTGCCAATTGTTGCTATTTCAAGTGACACCAATAAAAATAATAAAAGCCACGTGGGACACATGGTCAGAAGTATATTAATTCATATAAAGGTAATAACCGGTTTTAATGACAGTTTATAGCTGTAATTAACAGCTCTAATTAAAGTGTATACAGTCCTCACATATGGTGAGTATATTTTGCCGTTACAATGTGCTCCACAGTGTATTTAAGTGAGTTTTCGTATAATGGGTGCGTGTACGTTACCCTCAGCGGCTCTTTTAAAGAAAACTTTGCAGCTTCCACAAGTGAGAGCACCGTAGTGGCATCCGGACGCTTCATCAGAGCAGATCAGGCACGTCCTTTGTGGAGGAAGGAAAAACTCCATCGGGAAAATGTCACTCCTTCCGGCATCAAACCTAAAAATGAAAAGACAGTGTAAGCTAATGGCATGACAAAACACTCACATAAACGTTCCGGTCTCTATTGTATCAGCAAAACAATACATCAACATGGTGCAAATATGGAACTTGTTTTCCAACTATAATGTCAGTTATGAAGAAACATTTAAAGTCCATTACCGGTGATTCGAACAGAGCTCATGTACCAAAAAACCTCTCAGCCGAGCGAGTACAGAAATGTACGAGTAATGAGTGAATGTCTGTACATTTAGATGAATAAATGGAATGAAGATACTGCGGATTGCAGCTGAAATTCGCTGAGGTTTAACATCAATTGTTCCCTTCGGCTGCTAAATTGGAACTGTCCAGCCCTCAGTGATAACAGGTGACATTCTCATTGCATAAGTGAGAGGTGGTGTGTGTGTGTCAGTGGCCAAATGATGGAGGTAAGTAGAGGTGACATTATCCTAATGCAAGTGCCAAGGTCTCTAATGAAGGGTAATAACTGCTTTATCCCTTTAGGAATGATGGAAAGATTCTTGGTTAAATTGAGTCATTCAGTATCATTATTCTGTTCTGATGATGGCACCCGATTCTGTCACCACACACATAATACTAAAGTAAAAGTGAACTAAATGACTGCGATTAGGAGAGGGACATATTTCCGATATTTTCTTGCCGGTCTAGCACAGGTGGTCAAATGTAGGATGTTATAATAACATTGTGTAAGGACAGAGTAAAATTTGATTCCGTGCTGAAACTGTACAGCACTGAGACCAATCATCTATATATATATATATTTGATTCCATGCTGAAACTGTACAGCACTGAGACCAAAGATCTATCTATCTATCTATTTATTTATATATATATATATATATATAGAGAGAGAGAGAGAGAAAAAGAGAGAGCGATAGAGAGAGAAAGAATGAGAGAGATGGAAAAACAATTAAATAACATGTCACCTTAGTTTGTGGTAATTTCCCACAAGAATCCCACCATAAACTGACAAGAAACACAGTTGAATGCTGATGGTTGCTGTCATTTCTCTGTATGAGTTTTTAAGCACTTAACACTCTGTTAGTCTGAGGACAGACTATAAGAAGTGCATTATGGGTACACGACCATGCTCACACATTGCATCATTCGCTCAATTCAATTACAGACTGAATTATTTCCTCTTTTACTTTGCATTAGTGCTGAAAGATACAAGTACGAATGTTTTTATCACAATCTGTTTCAGCCTTTTGATGATATTCAATGTATCTTAATATTTATGTTCTTTCTTGTTCTTTCTCTGACATCGCTTAAAAGGGTGACTCGTTTTCAAACGCCTAGAAATCATTATTTGGATTGTTCCCAATAAGATATGTTAATTAAATATGTTTCATTAACATTTACATTGAATCATCTAGCAGACGTTTTTATCCACAGTTAAGACAAACGAGGAACATCAGAAGCATTTATCATAAATGAGCCAATAACACCTTGCAGTACCTCAAGACAAGTTTCAACAGTAAGTTATAGAGACAAAAAAGTACAAATACAACAAAATAAGAAGAACAGCTATAAACTAAAAGCTATAAATGAAATGTCATATTGGGCTTTTCTGGGCAATTTTTGAGTTGACAAAACAATTTCTAGTCTTTTGAACACATTCATTAAACAATCTCATGTTATCGTACAAACCATGTTGCATAGAATGTCACAATTTACGTAAGGCAATGATACTGATAAATGTATGTTTTTTACAAACAATTAGCACAGAAATGTGTTCCTCTCACATGAATAAGGCCCACTGTGAATATACTGTTAATGTTTTAATATGTCACCCTGCCAACAAAAGATGTGTGAACTAAGCTGAAGGTATTACAATATTAATTCCAGCTAAAAGTATTATAAATTTAGACAAAATATTTCATAAATGCAAATGTGGTGAACTTCTCTTGTTCATGAAATGATGCTATGGAATTCCGTGAAGATTCCAGGGAGACCCACATCCGGGATGCTGTATGGGAAGTTCTGGCATTCTCTGGAGGTGTTTGGGTTGTTATACACATACTACTGACCTGCCATCTGTGGCACTTTCTAAACAAGCCGTATCAATCACAGGGTCTTTGTGTCTCTCACTATCAGCACTATGACTGCTATTGCTTTGACCTCATGCAGTGCCATGTTTAAGAAGGTCACCCTAGCTAAAAATACAGCCACATTGGGCTTCTGAGCCAGAGATGTCACACCACACAAGCTCTTACTAGAGTCTTAAGCGGTGTTTGTTTGCTCTCACTTTCTATTTCCACTGACACGTTCTTTAGTTTTTCATTACTGTATATTAGACATAACTTGATAGTTTAACAGCACTCAAATGACATATTTCCGGTACTAAATGAGAAGAGGGTACTCTTGTGTTTATTGTAACCTTTGCTCTGTACATTTTTTGCTGTACTTCGTGCAAGATCTGCTTTCATTTTAAGTTATTTTTCTGTTTACTAGCATGATGTCAGAGATTCCTATATCTCATGTACAGTAAACGTTTACATAAATGTTAACATCCCTTTGGGATATGTTAAGTCTACATCAGTGTCAATAGTGCATCATCTATCATATAAGTAAAATGATGGATGTCTAGATATTGGTCCCATATGTAAAATCCATATTGATGTTACTAGCTTGTTCCAGCGTGAAATGTGGATCATACACTAACGTCAGTGTTTGGGTCAGTGTTCTGGCTGACAAAACGTAGTGTTTAGGCTATTGTGGCTGTTGGCATTATCAGCTCCTCAGAACTGAGCTCATATTGGCTGGAGTGTTAATGACATCTAAATATAACAGAGAGAGAGACTGTGTGTTTTATTACTGATAAAGGTAGAGACAGGGAGGATGAAGTTAAGATAGAGAGGTCAGAAGTTTGTGTGTGTGAGGGGGACAGCTCCAAAGCCAAGAAGTTGATTGGACACAGCGTACAGACATAGCTATACTCAGTGACCTGACATGTCAAGGGTACACACAAGGACAAACACATATAACTAAACCACAAACACACCAAAACACGCCCTCATTCTCTCTCTTTCTCTCTCTCTCTGACTCTGGCGGTTATTGCCGGGACGGGTATTTTGTATTATGGCAACAACAGAGCGTGAATTCCTTAATTGCTCAGTTAAACACTACACACAGACAAACAAGTGTGCACACACTCTAAACAGATTCAAATGTGTCATGTTCAGGTGCGTCACACAACACATTTGGACCGTTTGAAAAAACAATAAAAAAAACACAATCATTTTTTAAGGGTTAGCCAGTGGATTTTTCAAATTAACGAAGCATAACCGCAACTAAATTTGACAGGTGATGCTTTTTCTTCATATGGAAATGAACAGCGTTTGTGCCACACAGACTTAAGAGCCACGTGAGCAGATGATGACAGAATGTTCACTTAAAGCAGTGAACATCTGCAGAAGGTGTGACTTATTTGTACTGACCACTTTTTGTCTATGATAATCATGCACCTAATTATCAATGATAGTAAAACTTTTTAATGGAAAGTTTGCAACCTGTCATTTAAAAAGCAGTTCTTTCATGTAAAACTTAGTGGCTCGTTAGACTAAATATGCACGTCCAATATGTTTCTAATGCACGTCCATGTCCATTCATTCAAATGGTCCAAATGTGTTGTAGTTTTTTATCGCTTCAGTCAACCCTTCATTCATAAACCAACCACAAACCTAGAACATTTTTTCTGTTTTTATGTCACATTGTTAAAAATGCTATATAAATAAAATTCAATTCAATTGAACCAAAAGTCCATGTGTAAGGGAGAAAGTGATGGGAGAGGTTTGAAAGGTTTGGAGGCGAGGTGACCTCACCTCAAGATGTTTTAGGGGTCTTGGGGAGTTGTATACTTGTATAGTTGTACAGTTGTATAAACACACATACACAGAGAATCAAATTAATTAGGGTGGCCCTTATTTCAAAACATACATCTCATTTGTGTTTGTGTGTGTGTGTGTGTGTGTGTGTGTGTGCGTGCACTGCATATCATGTCTGTCTTAAAAACAAGGCAATAATGACCCAGGAGAAAGCACTCATGGGTAAACAAATAGGTCATTGGGGAGAGGGAAATGAAAGACGGGACACCCTTAGAGCAGCCCTGATTAAATCCATCTAGCGAAGACCTCTGATGAAACACCACTGGGAAGGCCTGTGCTACTCCAGATGGGGGGCTCTGGACAAAACATGCAAAGATTTGTGTAATGTTACTAAGAGATATTCATGCTATAGGTAAACAAGTTCCTCAGTCACCATTTACTGTCTTTATTCTTTATTTTCTTGTGCTCCATGGAAGGAAGAAAGTCATACAGGTTTAAAACAAAAGTGTGTAAATGATGAAGCTTCTATCTGATCTAACCCTCAAAATGTACCTTCATTGTTGTTATGTAATTTATTCAGGTTGACTCAGTTAAATTAAATAATACTTTTGACTGCACATCAGTTAAATTAAATGTTACCACATGAAGCACAGTTTTTAAATTGCCTGACAAAATATTTTTACAGTGTAAAGTTTTGGGAACTAGAAACAAAGGGATACTGAGCAGCTGTTCTCAAGTGTTGCTTAGGAAATGAAATCGTAAAACTTGCCCAAGTTCTAAATGAGGAAACAATTAAATAGTGTTTTAGCATAAGGAACCTGTGCAACTCAAGGCTTGTCATAACATTACTGACACTCACTCATCAAACAGCCTGCAGCTCATACAAGTCATGGGATTTCTCACATTACATTCCTGTTTGAATATGATCTCTCACTTAATAAATTACTATTTTGGAGTTGCTCTTTAACCAAAAACATCACTCAGCCATGCGGTTACACTCAGAAAGGCATGTGTGAGATGCGATGTTTCTGCAGTCTGCAGGACTGTCATAAAGATTCAACAAAATGTGAAACTTTTTAGCCATTTTTGAAATATGCAAATAAGCACCTGTGTTGACAAGATGGCAAAGCGAAAAGGTTAGATCCCAAAATTATCTTCGGAACTTTCAGTGAGCTGCAGTGAGCATATGCCCTTCTCTGTCTTTGGGAGTATGCGTGCGCATTCGTGTGTAAGCTTTCTCTGCCTATTGAAGATTTATGAGCAATTCACTTCACCTCTGACCTGTCTTACAGAAAGACATCCTAATGAAACCATTATCATCAGAGACAGATGTAAAGAATCTCATTCTCTCGCCCTACTTTTTATTTTGAATTTGACACTAAAAAAGGATTTTATTCAGAATAGCTTTCTGAGACCTGCTGTGAAATTCAAAAATGTAAATTACTTTAAATATATATAAAAACGTGTTAGATCAACAATATTCCCTCAAATATTGATTTGTCCGAACAGTTTTATATTTAGCAATGTTGCTGATTTGTTACGGGTTGCGAGTTCCCAGCATGCAATGCACCATAATTGAATTATGACGCTGTTGTTATAGGATTACTGTTACTGTTTTGCAGTTTGCTATTGTTGTTGCTTTGTTGTCAATGCTAGTTATTTGTTGTGTAGTGAGATTAAGAGTTTATCTTTATGGTAAATTATTTTATTTTATTGATTTTTATTTATATGTCCATCAGCTGGACATAATATCTTAGCAAAAGTCATAATAACTATACGTGAAAATGACCTTCTTGTGATCAAACTCAAACTGGGTAAACAAAGTAGTACTACTGGGGATAGTAATAAAAATACCTCTATTTATAGTAAATAGCATATGAACACACAAACACATACACACAAATTAATGTCTATAAAAAAAGAAATCATGAGTTGTGTGTAATTTTAACTTCCAGAGAGTGTACGATTGGTTGCAGCAGGTCTTATTATAGAGCCACTAACAGACGTCCATCCATACAATCTGTGTAAAGTTCGATGTAATGTAGCTCAGTTAGGCTCAGTACAAGAAGTAAAAGTGAAGTGATATTGCTTCTTTACTAAAAGCTGTTAGCTTCAGTGTCACTTTATTCTGCTCATGCATTAACAATGACTAACAGTGTTAATTCATTCATTCATTCAACATACTTATCACCAAGTATAATGTCTTAATTGAATGTATATCTAAAACTTCTAAACCAATTTAAAATTCCACAATGTTCCATTCAATTTTTTAAAAAAATATTAGCTGCATTTTGTCTCTGTTTAAACTGACAACAGAAAAGTTATCTTTAAACTAATATGATTGGGGCCATTTAGAGTTACACAAATCTAAAGTGTATGAGAGTTTTCTAATGAAGAGTTCATGCAAAAATAACCAGCACGTCAGAAATGCTTTTTAGACTAAAACAAGTTAACATTTCTAAATACTATTTGCTCGTGCTGACGTTTCCTAAAAGCACATTAAGTGAAAGCCTGTCAGAGCTACATATGACCATTTTACTAAGTATGACCATTAATGGAAGACAACTGACTTCGGCTCATAAATGTCAGTTTATGAGTTTCTCTATCAGTGACATTTGGATGTTCTTACTGGTCTAAATTGAATCCTTAAAAGCCATTTAAACCTGCCAGAATAAAACCTGAGAACACAAAACATTACACATCCAAAAGGCAACAAATTACCATTTAAAAAAAGCAAAAAACCAAATGCAGGCATGCTGGCTTCCTTACTCCGGTTTTTTAAGTTAACATCATCTCAAACTTCTTGGAACTTTTGGAAAAATAGTCCAAATTCCATTTAAAGACTGATAACACTGAATAAAAAAATATAACAAGACTACCACAGCTTGTAAAGGTGCATGAAACACCTGTCACTGGTCGAGCCAGTAATGACAAATTCTCTTGTAGAATTGTTCCTCTATCGTGTAACCATGACGATAATGAGAAGCCAATGGGGATTTGGCACAAAAGAAGGGAAGACAAACCACACCACCCATTGTGAGCTGTAACAAACTGCTCTTGTTTGCTGTCAGCAGCTGAGTTGCTGTTAAGATTTATTGCAGGGTCACAGGTGTGCGTTTATTGGTATTTTACAACAGCTTTAAATCTGGTTCATCTAATCAGAATTGGATTTGGAAACTATCCATTTTATAAAGATGGTTTTTGGTAACTTGTAAAGGTTTTAGCCTGCTCTTTACAGTGTAACTTTACTGAACTTTATTTTGGATATTTATATATACTGTCTTTGCTTTCAATTATGTCACATGAAATATTTATTACTTTTTATTAAACACATCTAAATACATAAATCTATCATCAGATATGTAGGTTTAGCCAGAGTAAGACATTTATATTTCCCAAAACTGCTTGCCTGAGTTACCGGCATGCTGTCTATTTTCTAGACGGCTATATATCTATACCTCTTTTTAACAAGAAGTCTCATGGGTATAAAAATGTTCATTTTATGATTTATTTTCTAACAGAGATTATCCAATTTACTCCTGCAGGTATTCCAAAACAAATCTTTTGAATATATATATATATATGAATATGTCCTTGTGGACATGTTAGATTTAAAATATGTAAAATATACTCTATAAAACAAGGTTAAAGCACAGTAAGATTTTATTTTAATACAAAAGAAGCTTTGTTGTATAATTGGCTCTATACTTGGAAGCTTTGGTGGAATTTCTTTCATGTAAGCACATTTGCCTGCAGAGCATACAGCTTAGCCTGATTAAACAGGCAATACAGAAACAATAATCTTATTCATCAGTTAATAGTTAAGAGAAGATGGTCTTAATCATACATTGAAATGGTGTTGTAACTACTATCCCTTCTACTATTTTGAATTGAGGTAGTACAGATAAGTCTGCTAACTTGCTAATGTATAAAAGATACAGTCGCAAATTAGCAGACTTATCTGTATTACATCAATCAAAATAGTGAAAGGGTAGTTGTTATATACATAAATAGACATACAATAGCACAGAGGCTAACATTAGCACCTAGCTAAAGGTTTACACACTGTTATGTATAGTCAAACCACCACAATTATAGCTGATTTCAGTCATGGACCATCGATTAGCAATAATTGAACGGGGTTGCTCAATTGCCTGCATTACTAAGTTTTTGTTTTCATTATTTCAAATGTACAACATTTCTTGACTTTTGTCTCAACAGGTGTAAATGTTGCCAACACTTGTCATGGTACTTGTACTGGAATCAAGAGAATCAAGAGTCCACCTATGAAAATACAATCTTACATTTTTCTCTTCTAAATATTTTTGTTCATTACAAATCGTATTTTAAATATTATTTTAAACATAATTTAATGTGTAACAATTTCACTGAAAATCATTATTTGGTAAGCGCCCCCTTTGCCCCCCAAGCTAGTATAAACGTGACTAGTTTGTGCCAAACCTGATGATCTATCTTATCTCTGCCTAATTTCAGTCTGTTCCAGATTGACCTTTTGTACAAAGCAGTCAACATGGTCACTGTAACACATTAGCTAGTTGGATTAGACTTAAAATAATGTCATATAACATAATATTCTATATTGTACATTTTTAACTTATTAAACTTTTTTCTATTTACACATTTGCATTAGATTTTTAATCCCAGATTTTTTGGACTACAATGTGAGTCCATTGTAGTTGTAAAGGTTTTTAAATGAACAAACATGTTTCAGGTTGTTGAATGAAATATGTTAGACACCATAGTTTTTAAATATCATGTCAAACTTTACAGTAGCCCCTTTCAAACAGATCCTCAGGCAATTGACCAACAAATGACCAGAATGACTTTACCTGTAAATAAATTCGCTCACACATGCAATGCTGTTAAGTTTTTTTTACAAATATCGTACTATTTACACCAAACATCAAAATACCAGTAAACTCTGTGATCATTAATCGCAAATAAGTGCCTAACACTGTTGTGTTTCAAAATATGACGGGTTGGACTTTGTTTCCGAACTCATGTGGTCTGTATTTTTGTTGCTAATGTTTTTGTTGCTTTTTAGCCAAAAACATCCTATGAGATGAACATCTCTGCTTTGACTTCCATAAACATGACATAAACATCGCACTAAATGCATCATCTGGATCAGAATGTTCTGATTGGCTCAAAGCAGACTTTTACGTTCTGTGAGTTCCAGTAATACTGTTAATAACCAGTAATAACCGTTCACACATAGCATCTTACCAGTAAATTACTGATGATTTTACAACTTCTCTTACTGATAAATTGCCAGGATCAATTGGCCAGTAATTTTTTAAAAGTCCTATTCACACATGATCTTGTAACTGTAATTTGCCAGTAATTTACCAGTAAAGGGCTGTGTGAAAGTGGCTAGTATTTATGTTATGAAGAAATTGCCAAAAGTAAACATGAAATGAAACTCACAGCCCCTTTTCATTTCACAGGGACAAATTGTGAAATTGTGAAAGAAAAAATTTTAACCACAATTTTATTTGCAATTAGTTTAAATAAGTGTTCCCTATTTGACAGGTGGTTGAAGAAGATTGGCTAAAAAATTTGAGGACTTGATGGTGTCAGCTAATGAGGAACATTGTTTCAGAGGTTTTGATGAAACCATACGAAAACATTCTGGAAAATACATATATGAATTATTACAAATAAGACTAGAACATGTCTTAGGAAAGTAAACAGGGTCAGATTTGTTTTTGTGTTGACTTTAAAGGGGCCAATTATGGAAAACCTCTTTGCTTTTTCTAAACACCAGCATTTTTTTTAACTTTACAACTTTCAGAGCTCAAAATCCCCTCCCCAGTTTATCAAGACCAGATAATACTCAGAAACAGTTAATTCAAACATTTTCTTGGTTGTGACACCACGACCATGAGCACATTTTAAATCTGCCTACATTAACACATTAGTCAGTCACCATGAAGTAATAAGGAGGAAACAGGATACATACAATTATTTATAAACACCAAAGGATGGAGATACTGTTATTCCAGTTGGTACGTAGGTAACAATAAGAGTAACGTGAAACCGAAACCGCCAAATGTTGTGGTGTAGAATCTACATCTCTGCATAGTTTTCCGGGAGATTCAAGGTTAAGCAATAGGGTTGCAACAACTAACTGCTAAATCAAAATGAACCAAAAAAAAATCAACCGGCATGGGAGCAACTCTATATTAAACACTTCAAATGAGGACGTGAGCATATGTTTTCATGCAGAAAAGTTGCTGTGTCAGAAGGGTAAAAAGTGCTTTACAGTGTGGTTAACCCTTTCACGCGTACGATCACACCGGTGTGATCATTCTTGGTTAGGCTCAGACGCGTACGATCACACCGGTGTGATTAGAACGTTCAGTGGTCACGTGATCACCTGCTGAATT